>BJCM01270582.1:27066-51005 GCA_018326385.1 Flaveria bidentis
GTTATTAAGTTTGAATGTATTAATTGTCATAACATTATTTATATTAATTCAAACAACCACAAACCTATATAATCAAGTCAATATGCGATAAACAACTCATGAATGAAATATTAAACATTATAAACACAACCAAACATTTGCATTTCATTAAGTACCCACCTATTACATAAGTGTAAGACAATAAAGACATATTACATTAAGATCAGAATCAAGGTACACATGTATCAACAAAAACCCATGTGAATCTTGAAAAGTCATCAATGATCACCAAACAACGATATTCTTACCAATACTCATAACATGAGTTGGTCCAAAAAGATCCATATGAAGTACCTTCAATCGAGTATTGTTTGTGTTCACCAGCTTTGGTTTGTGAGAAGATTTATGTTGTTTTCCTTTGAGGCATATTGAGCAATGATCAACAAAATGAAATTCTTTTTGGGGAAGACCAATGACATGGTTTCCTTTGACCAATCTAGTTTTGTTTTTAAAGTTTGTGTGCCCCAAACGTCTATGCCAAAGCTGAGACTCATCAGATGATGCTTTAGACAGAATACATGTCTCTTCTATCAGTGTTTTAGAATTCAGGTTTAAGACATAGGTATTATTCTTCCTCTAAGTCTTTAGGACAACCCATTCTTCTAAAATCCAAAATCCTAGTTTCAGAATGTAGCAATGACGGTTGGTAAAGTGAGTTGAATATTTCTTTTAACAGATCTGAGACACACTTAGAAGATTGAAGTTTAGTTGTTCACAATAGTTCACTCTATCAAAGCTTAGCTCCTATTTGCCACAAATCCTTCACTAGTAATTCTTCCACCTTGTGAATCTCCTCCGATTGCCATAGTAGTTCCTTGTATATGCTTGAATACATGACGAAGAGATCGATCTCCAGTCATGTATTAGGAACATCCACTATCAATGTATCATAAGCTATTAGACCTATATGGATGACCCTGTAAGCACAAAATAACTAATTAGAATATGGAACCCAAGCCATAATTATCAAGGGTTTCCCATTCCTATCCATGTTGGTGACCTCTTGATACTTTCTTCTAAATTGTGATTTAGAGAGAGGTGTCCTAGGAGATTTCTGATGATAATTTGATTGTGTCATCTCATTAACATCAACTGAGGAGTTTGAGGAGTAATGAAACCTTTGGTCTTTATTTCTTTGAAGAAATTTAACCCGTTTTTGAATATCAAACATCATTTTTGGTTTGGGAAGATCAAACTTTTACTTAATGTTGTCATGTTTGTTCCTTTAAACCTCCACAATTCTTTCATGTGACTCCTGTCATTTTTGATCTAGACATCCTATATTGATTGTTATGAAAATGACTTCTAACAGTGGGTTTCATAGATGATGTTGATGAGATTGGTTTGTTTTGGGGAATTCTTAATCCCTTCTGATTAAAGTAACAATCAAATGTATTATTATTGTTCATATAATAGACTGAACAATATTTATTGCAATAGCAGTTTTTAGTGGAATTATTGTTCAAATCACATATAGAACAGTATTGATTAAAAAAGCACTCCTCTGTTTTGTGATTAAACATGTTACATATGGCACAATACATATGTTTGTTTCTTTAATCTAATTTTGCTTTAGCAGGCTTAGTTGATTTACCTGTTCTCAACTAAGTCTCTATCTTCGGTTTAGGGGGAATCAAAATCAGCCTTGTTAGTATTTAGCTTTGCAACACTACTTTTGTTGACTGTTTTAGACTATTTTTGTTTCCTCAACCCATTCTTTACTTCTTGCTCAAACTGATCAACATGCTTCTTGTTACATATGTCAAAACCTACTCCTTTTCTTGATTTTGAAGATAGAGGGTCTGACAAAGTTTTAGATTTGGTAATCAGTGAGCTCTTTTGTTTCTTTTGTAGTGAAACCTTGTCTAACTTGCTTGAATTTTTTGGAGATTTAATCTCATTATCATAACTTCTTTTAGCAAAATGTTTCACTGATTTCACAATTTTCTTCTTTCTTTTTAAAACTGCAGGTATAAATTTTACAAAAGGGATAATGTCCTTGATTGGGCTTGTTGGTTTGATGACATTCATTGTCTTGTCTGAACACTCCTTCATTTTAATTGGGTGACCTAAGTTGAATTTCTCCTCATTTTTTTCAATGTAAACATTTGGTTTGTTTTGAGGATTTGTGACTTGTTTTACTATTGTTTTTCGTTCAATAGTATTACGTTCAATTTGTTCTTTGAGCGTAACAGATTAAGGCATGACAATGTAGTTGTCATTGTAGGGTGGAGGACAAGAGTTATACCCAATCCTAGACACATCCTTGGGATCCTTTTGTGAATCAAGCATCTGTTGCAGCTTAACTAAAGAAATTGAAACTTTTCGAGTTTCACTTGAGTACGTGTTTCTTTAGCTTTTGATTGAGCTAACTTTTCAGTTAGTTGCTCATTCTCTAGCTGCAAGAGTGTACTTCTCATCAAGCAATTTTTCAATATCAGAGATGAGAGATTCAATTATTATTTCAAAGCCTTTAATTTCTTTCTTAAGCATCTCTTACTTGACATTTTCTTTTTGTATTTTGTCAACCAGTTTATGATGTGCTCTCGATAACCTTGTAGTTTAGTAATGCATTTATCATAACAAAGGTTGGATTTTAACTCAGATGGCATGGGAGATGGACCATCATTGATGTGATCCATGAGTGCATGATTCTGGAATTGAGGTTGTACTTCCTCTGTATACACGCTCTAATCACATACTCCATCTTGCTTAATAACAAGAGCATTTGAAGATGACTAACTGCTTCTATAAGCTTCATTAGTCAGTTGAGGTTGATTCTGATAAGTTTGTTTGTGTTGTTGATAATGATACAGATGTTGGTGATTGCTGGAGTGAAAGCTTGTGCTTGGTTATGAAGATGACTGGCTCTGAAAATTCCTTGGAAAATTGTTGGTTCTTTTGGGAGCATTACATTCTCTAGAGAAGTGGCTAGTCATGCCACAGTTGAAGCACTTCACCTTGGATTTGTCATATCCAAGTTTGGTGTTTTCATTAAGGCTATGCTTTCTTCTTTTTCTAAAAAACTTCTTGGCTCTCATTGCAATCATAACCATTTGCCACTGCAAGTCCATTTCTTCCACATCATCTGGATCCATTTCTTCCAAGTCTTCCTGGATCAAATAAGCATAAGTGAGTCTGCCTTCCAGATATGCTTCAAAGCTAGCAACAAAGGCATTATAAGTTGCCTTTCGCTCTTCTAATCTTGTATCATCAGGAGTAGTTAAAGTAGTTGTAGAGAACCCTATTGGTTGTGATGATCATGATGGCTTTTTAGTTGGTGGAGCTGCAATGAATCATGTGGTCTTCACTTGATCTCTTGCGGAAAGAAAAACATCATCCTCAGTAATGAAAGCATTTTCTACTGAGTGGGTATCTGTAGGGAATTTATAAGCTTCAAGAACTGTAGTTCCACCAAGATTTTTGCTTCTCTCATCAATTCAAGTGCTTCTATCTTGGCAATCATGATATCCAAGGTGGTACTCTCTAGATCAAGAGGGTTTTTCAGCTTTGTCACATTTTATTTTCAGCTTTCTAGAAGACTGTGAAGCATTTTCTTGTTTAGTTCTTTTATTTTATAAGTTACCCCCATCATCTTTAAGTCATTTACCAGCTGCACAAGTCTATGTAGTTGTTTAGAGATTGGCTCCCCCTTGGAGTGATGAAAGGTTTCATATTGATTAACAAGCTTTATCCTTGTTAATTTCAACAACTTCACTACTTCCTTCACACATGATCAGCAGTGCATCCTAAACAGCTTTTTCAGTTCCATTCTAATCTTTAAAGCACATCCATTTTCAGTGCTTGAGTGAGTATAGAAAAAGCTTTGAGATCTACTTTTATCTTTTTATAGTCATCATCATCATCATCTACTTTTATCTTTTTATAGTCATCATCATCATCACCAGATGTGCCCTCTCCTGCCCTCGATGATTTACCCACATTCAAGAATCGGTATTTAGAAGTATTAGTTAAATCATCTAACTCAGATTGAGTTACTTGATTGGGCAGGCCAGCAACAGCTTTCAACTTATTGATTTCCTCAAACAGCTTCTTTAGCAATAAGCTTTGATATACCAACATCCTTTTCATCCCTTCTATCACCTCATCCTTTTGACTCTCCTGCATCGATTGATTAGTGAGTTTTGTTTTCATCATGCTCAATTCATTAGCAAGAAAGTTGTTCAGGTTTCAAATCACATCCTCATCTAAACCACCTTTTTCTTCTCTTTTAGAGGTTTCTGTAAATGCTTGATGTCTTTGTTTAGTTCTCCTTTGAGACTCTCCTACATTAGCTTTCTTTTTCAATCTTCTCTCTTTCTCAACCCTTATCTCCTCAACCATTTCATTCACTTCATCTTCAAAATCATAATCCTTTTCCTTTGCATATCTCTTCATTTTCTTAGCAACATTTGTCTGTTGTGCCCGAGTCTCCTCAGCTCTCTTATTTTCCAACTCATCCACCCTCCATATATAATTCAATCTTTCAGGTGGGTACATGTTTTCCCACAGATTGGTGATCTTCCTGCGAAAATACGGGGAAAATACGAGGGTTCATCTGCACCAAGCTTTTAACCTCCCTATGTCTTGGCATATTAGGAATTAGATCATGCGCAAAAATCTAGGATACAAAAGCCACTTATCCTTCTTCAGTGCCATCACAATTTCTTCCGTACATGCAAATATCAGGCTAGTAATGTTTGCCTTTTCACCTCTACAACATAGCACCATAGCTCTTACCCAGTCTAGGTTCACCCCATCTAATCCACCTTTACGGTGATCTAAACACATATTAAAGACGTGGGCTATGTATATGCATTCCTTTGAAAGGAAGGACTTCTTGACCTCTTTTCGTGTGCCAAAGGCTACCCCTGATATCCCATACTCCTAAACGCCGCAAACACCTCAGCATCAGGCATAACAACTTCCTCTCTTGAATCTTCGTCTAGTCTTAGGATCATCGAAACTGTCTCAGCTGTAATAGACACCGCATTCTCCAAAACTATAGCAGTAATCCTCTAAGTGTTTCCTCTCATATCATACTCAGCTGATCTCCAAAAGTCTTTGATGTGAAGATCATAGATGGTAGTAGAATGAGAGATAGCATAAGTAATAGGGGATCTTTGCAGCCAGCGAATGTTGTCTCTAAATCCGGCTGCTTTAGGATGTTTATCATCTAAGATGGCTGTGATGTTGTTTCTCTCATGAAATTTTAGATTTGCCATATAAACCTTAAAAACAAATGAAATGAATTAGAATAAAGTATTGTTGGAGCTCTACAAGATAGTCTATGTTATCAACATAGTCAAAGTTAACCAAAGTCAACATCACGGTCAAAGTCAATAAAAGTGAAACCCGACACGTTCGAGACGAAGAACCGAGACAAGACGTTGATGATTTAGATGACTAGGAGTTATATTGTAATAAATATATTTTGTGTGAACAAAATATATATTTTTATTATTTTAGTGAATTTTATGTTTAATATGTAATTTTGTATTAATTAGCCTAAGTCTAGGGGGTTAAGTGCAATTAGTGAATATTAGTCTAGACTATAAAAGGTTAATTGTCATTAGGTTTTGGTGAATGGTTAAATGACCAATAGATTGAGGGATTACTTGTAAACATATTTTGCAATCTAATTGAAGATCAAAGGGATTTTAATTATGATTATCATATTTTGATCTATAATTTTCATGATTTGATTCAAGTGTTTTTATCCTGGAGCTACAATTTGGTATCAGAAGCATTTTGGATCAAATTCACTGAAGTTTTGAAGATTTTTAGAGAAAGAAGTTAAGGTTTTGGTTGTTTTTGTTCAATATCATGTTTTCATTAATTTCGGATCAAATTTGTGTGTTATTAATATGGAAATTGATTGAAGTTTGCTTGTTATTGGTTGGAAAAGCTCTGTTAATCATCAGGTTTCAAATCCATTGAGATTTGGTCGTTTTCAGATTGATTTCGTGTTGAAAGAGTTTTTCAGCTTCGTCCAGCGAAATTACCAATTCATCCAGCGAAACACTTTGTTCTTTCAATGAAACTACAATTGTTTTACACTTTGTTTCAGCATCTCAGTGAAAGTAGTGATCTTGAACGAAAGTTCAACAGTGCTTGTGTGCATATTACAAGCGAAATTGCTGTCGAAAGAATTGTAGCTCTAGGATAATCACACTTGAATCAAATCATGAAGATTATAGTTCAAATTATGATAATTACAATTAAAACCCCTTTGATCTTCAATTAGATTACATAATATGTTTACAAGTAATACCTCAATCTATTAGTCATTCAACCATTCACCAAAACCTAATGACAATTAACCTATTTATAGTCTAGACTAATATTCACTAATTGCACTTAACCCCCTAGACTTTGGTTAATTAATAAAAAATTACATATTAAACATAAAAATAACTAAAAAAATTTAAAATATATTTTGTTCACACAAAATATATTTATTACAATATAACTCCTAGTCAACTAAATCTTCAACGTCTTGTCTCGGTTCTTTGTCTCAAACGTGTCGGGTTTGACTTTGACCGTGACATTGACTTTTGTTGACTTTGACTGTGTTGATAATATAGACTATCTTGTACAGCTCCAACAGTACTCCCCCTTAGTCTATCATTATCAACGTTTTCAAATGAATTCAGCACCGAGAAGTCAACATTAGAAAGATATTCAATTTGAATCTTTTTGAATCTGATTAGAAAGATTATTCATTTCATATGCTCCCCCTATTTATATGCTCCCCCTTTTTGAATGCAACCTTTGCATGGATATTGGAATAGATTTCCTGAATCTCTAATCTTGGGTGCTTCAGAAGATGTAGGAGGAGGATTCCTAGCTCGGTATCTTCTCCAAACTTGAGGAATAGGTTCTCTGATCAGGTATACTACTCAAATGATGATTGGCCATCACTTACAGCTAATATTTGAAACACATTCTCAAACACAATCTCGACATTTATAATTAGATCATTTCATTTTAACAAAATAAACTCGTATTTATCTGTGTTAAAAACAAGTGAACCCATGTTCGTTTGTGCGCAATTTCTGTGAAATGCATGAAAAATGATAAAATTGTAACAACAAAATATGAAAAACCTAAAAGAATTTTGAAATGAAAATTTTTAATTTTTTTTAGTTTTATATATCTATTTTTTATAACCGAGAACATAATCTATCATGAGATCATATCCCCAAGATATACTTTAGGACAAAGATGAATTTAAACATCGACAAGCAATGAGATCACACTGATAACTGAATCTAATCACAGTATTTCAATGATTCTGAAATTCTCAAACAAATCAATAACAATTGTTGATATGTTTGTCCACTTAAACCCATGCCCTATCTTTTTCAACAAGCAGCAAATGATTCGTTAAGGTTCGACTAAATACATTAGAATGTTTGGACCCCACAAACATTTGGCAAAAACCCTCACCCAACCTCAAGATTTCTTGAATTTGATGTGATCTTTAGAGAACAAGGCTTTTGCATTAGTGTGTAAGTGATTATCAATAGAATATTGCATTCTGTGATGAATTCATCATTTAGATGATTTGACACAACTTAGACCAATATGGTGAGAGCTCTAGGTCTATGCTCACGTATAACAAAGGAGATGACCATTTAATCATGTGCCAATGAGAGCTCAAGGTCAGTACTACCATACAGCAGAGGAGATCATCACTCCAGGTCAGTACTACCGTATAGCAGAGGAGATAAGCACAAGTACAAGACACATAAATACACCGGACATGATTCAAAGATATGAATTATATTATTTGTATGATGGTATGTGAAAGATCAAATCTCAATCCAATTTTTGTCGGGACTTAGTTTTTGTGCATGCCAAAATGATTGCGTAAATCCAGACGTCCTTAAGCACAAATTTTAATTTAAATCATTATGTTGTTGTCTACTTTATTCTTCAGGCTGAGTCTACCAAGCATATCATTAAAAAATCTGTTTGTTTTTCTATTATTTGCAATTAAAAAATAAAATGTAAATCAGAAAACAGCATCAGTTACTATCATTTCTTATTTTAAGTGTCAGTCATGCACAAACAAACATATACAGAAGATATACAATCATTTCCATTCATCTCGACTCAAGTTCCCAAATATCTTTTCATTGTTAATTAATTATTCTCCCGCTAAATTTCTACACCTATGAAAGATGTGGAAATTTATTAATATTATTTTAACCTTTTTAAAAAAAATTAAATGATAAGTTTAAAGAAAAATAGTTTTAAAAAGATATTAGCCCTTACATAGAGATCAATTCATAACAGCGAGGTTTATCAAATGTTTTTGTTAAAAGATCTGTCTTTTGAATTTTAGTGTCAATGGGAATAATATCAATAAAGCCCTTTTCCTGAGCATCAAAGATTGCATGAAACTGTGTTTCAATGTGCTTGGTTCGAGAATGATGAATAGGATTCTTAGCGATCCTGATGGCTGCTTCGTTGTCACAAAACAACGGTGTATGGAGAAAATTGATTCCATAGTCAATCATCTGGTGTTGTATCCAAAGAACTGGTGAACAGGAACTAGAGGGAGCAATGTATTCTTCTTCTCCTGTAAAGAGGGAAAAAGTGGTCCATTTCTTGCTTTGCCAAGAAACCAGACAAATTCCTAGGTATTGACATCTTCCGGTCATTGATTTTCGGTTTAACCTGCAACTAGTAGAATCACTATCAGAATAAGCATGTATATAAAAGTTCCCACCATAGGGATACTAAAGACCTAAAGGAGAAGAGCCTTTAAGATAACGAAAAATTCTTTTTACGACATTTTCATGAGACTCTTTCGAGGCAGATTGGTATCGAGCACAATATCCCACAGCAAAAGTGATGTCAGGATGACTTGTTGTAAGATATATAAGGGAACCGATCATAGATCTATAGAGATGAGGATCAATAGGTTAGTCGTTCTCATCAGGAGAGATGCCCGTTTGAGTACTAAAAGGAGTCATCTCAGAAGAAGCATCATCCATCTTGAATTTCTTTAAAATCTCTTTAACATACTTCTCTTAATGAATGAGAATACCCTTTGGCTATTGCTCCACTTGTAATCCAGGGAAAAAGAACATCTCCCTAATCATTCTCATTTCAAAGCGACTACGCATCACCTCCTCGAACTCTTGACACAATTGTGAATTGGTGGAGCCGAAAATAATAACATCAACATAATCTTGGACAATTAGCATTTCACCATTCACTTCCGTTCTGAATAAAGTCATATCAATGGTGCCACGAGAGAAACCATTGCTTATGAGATATTATGTTAGGGTCTCATACCAGATTCGAGGTGCCTGAGGAAGACCATAAAAAGAGTTATCAAGCTTATAAACTTTGTCGAGAAAATCAGGATCCTCAAAACCTGGTAGTTGACACACATATATCTCCTCATTAATGTCTCCATAAAGGAAAGCACAATTGACATCCATCTGATAGATCTTGAACTATTTATGAGCAGCATGAGCCATAAAAAATCTTATTGCTCCAAGACGGGCGATAGGAGCAAAAACTTTAGTATAATCAATCCCTTCTTCTTGAGCAAATCCTTGGATAACAAATCTTGATTTGTTACGCACTACAATGCCACGATCATCGGGTTTGTTCTTAAAAACCCATTTCGTGCCAATTAGGCATTTGTTTGGAGGAAGGTCAACCAAAGTCCACACTTTGAGATTTCTGAATTGTTGAAGCTCCAATTGCATTGATTCCACCAAGAAAGGATCCTGGAGAGCTACATGAATGTTTTTCGGAATGATTTGAGAGATAAAAAAAGAGAAAAGACAAATGTTAATCAAACTAGATTGACTTCGTGTTTGTACTCCATCAGTGATAGATCCAATGATGTTATCATAAGGATGATCTTTCAATGTTTTTAAATCAGTGGATATCAGCAAGTTGTTTGGAGATGGTTGGCTGATAGATTGTGGATGAGTAGATGAGGGTCAGAGGTGTGGTACAGGCTGTGGTGAGGTAGATGTTGGTGATGAAGGAAGGGATATGGAAATAGGTGGAGTTGAAAGATCAAATAAGATGATGATGATGCAATATCAATTGACGTGGCATCATTTGCTGAAGAGGTGGAATGGACTTGAGGAATGACAGATAATGGAGTTGAAGAAATGATATTTGTATGAACATTTGAGATGGATGCATCATCGTCGAAAACTGGAAGATTAAAAGAATTAAACACAGTATCGGAGTCAAAGAACCATGCTAGTTCAGATCGAACATCAAACGAGTTAAACTCCTGCCAATCAACATAGAACGACTCTTGAACAATACGTGTTCTCTTGTTATATACCCGATAAGCCTTTTGAGAAGAGGAATAACCGACGAAGTAACACTCATCAGACACGGCACTGAATTTCTTTTTCTAGGATTGAGCATTCAATAGATTGCAGTTCAACCAAATGGTCGAAAAAAGTCAATTAAAGGCTTCCGTTTTTAAAAAAATTCATAAGGAGTCGTCATTTTGTCCTTGACTATCAACACCCTATTTAGAGCTGTTAAGACCGTGTACATACGGAATACTAACTGATTATGTGTGAAACCGGATCAAATAGTGTGGAATCCTATTTGATTAGCGATCCAATTAGTGAGAACGCAATCCTGATCAATCTAACAATTAAAGAAATGTTTAGAACGAGTAGAAGATGATCAGATGCGAACTATGAACTTGGAATAGGGTTTCTGGACGCTCTGGACGGCTAGGTTATGAGTATATCTCAAAAGTCTTTAATTTTTCATGAATTAAGTGGTATTTATAGGTTTGTATTCTTCATTTGTGAGACTGACCAATGTAATTGATTCATACGCACGACTGAATGTTCAGTCGTGCAACTGGGTCAATCTTAAGTCTCAATCATGCGACTGATCCAATCTCCTGGTTCAGTCGAGCGACTGATCCATTAGCATGAGATATTCATGTGTATGGTCCATTAGCATGGTCCATTCGCATGAAAACTCATACGACTAAGTTTGAACACATTTCTCAGTCATTATTGACTAAGAACTGTGCACCACAACATAAAACCTATATAGTAAGTTCATTATACTTTAATACACAATAATACAATGAAATATTAAACATTATAAGCATCGACCACATATTATATTTCATTCAACTCATTCATTACATATGTGTAAGACATGATAGACTTTTACATTAAGCACATAAACTAGGTACATATAAGTATCAACAAACTCCCCCTTGGACCTAGTTTACTCTATTGTCTGGAATTCTTCGTAAGCTCGTGGAATTTTTTGTACTTCTCCTCTCTTGTGACTCCTGCATGTATTTCAAATGAAAAGCAGAGCCTTATGACATTCTAGAATTGGAGAGCTTGTACAATATCTTGCGAGTCATAGAACAGTCGCACTTGTATAAAGTTGGTAAGCCATATTCGATTGAATTCCCTGATAGTTTCCATTTTACCTCCTATACTTAGAACTATGACCATTTCACCCATCCTCCAATCATAGTACCACCATTTGAAATTTGGAGTGAAGTCCTAAGGCATTGCCCATAAGGGAATCTTCGACATTGTGCGTGGAGGACTCCACTTCAACACTACTTTAGGCTTTCCAGATATGGTATCCACTTCAGACCTACGGATGTACATCTTCGGTTGTTAAGGTCTGAAGTTTACCCATCTGGTATGCTATTCCTTCTTTATAACAGCCTCAAACCCACCTAACATCTTTCTAGGTTCAGCATACAACATATTTAAGCATGTCAGTTGGTTGAGCTCAAAACCTGGGAGAGTCTTTAGGTCATGAGGATAGCTGAAGTACTCTATTCCATTCTCCCTTTTGACAGCATAAACCTTTAGATCTTCAAAATACGCCCACGCTATGATCTTGCCAAACACCTTCTGATGTTTCTTGATATTGTAGAGTCTAGTGTAGGCATTCTGCTTTGGAGCTTTACGCTGGGCTCTAATTTCAGCAAAACAAACTGCCCATTCAGCCTTCTTTATATCCACATCAGCATCCGAGGCTTGGGTTTGGTTTCCTCCTTATCTGTTTCTTTCTCCATCTCATCCAGCTTTTCGAATGTAAAACTACCAAGAGTGTCATCCAAGTTGGGAATCACATTTCCCTATTTGTCAGTGTACTCTGGAAAGTGGTCAGACATGACATCCTCTATCTCAATTTGGTCGACATCATTCAGCTCATCGTCACTTGTCACATCAACTGTAGGAGCATCTTTGACCAACTCATCCAGATTCAGCCTGAATATTTTAGCCAACTGCTCATCTCTCAGGTCGTGTATGATCTCTCCCTCCTCTAGCATGGAGCTCATAGACCTTCTAACTATCCCTTGCAAGTCAAGAATCATGGTTAATTGAGTCTTGACCTGCTGAAGGGGTTGGGCATAAAACTCATCGGTTTGTTGAGCTTCATCTGTTTGATTAGACATTAAGAATATCATATATATGTCATTTTATAAAACACTATGACATAAATGGTCAATAATTACATTAATTTAATTAATAATTCAAGTACAAAAGTTTTAAGTACAAAACATCTAGTCATTACTTTTATCTTGATTCTTTTGTTCTTCAGCAGGAGGATTAGAGGATGAGGCTCCTTGATCTTGTCTACATTTGGTCCGCCTCACTTGAGCTTGAGGAGATGCTGATGTAGCAACATCACGTTCCTGGTCATCCTCGTCCTCTTGATCATTCCCCCGCGTTCCACCTTCTCTAACATCCTCCTCACTATCATCTTCATCCTCCTCGTCCTCCTCCTCATCATCATCATTATCATCATCACCATGTTTGATCTTTAGTGGCTTAAACTTTGATCCTTTCAGCTTTAGGAGTATCCTTTTGTTTTTCTCCTCCAGTTCCTCAATCCTCTTTACCGAAGCCAACACCAGCTCATTTTGGCTTTTAAGCGCATGGTGGGAACAGGTTTAAATCCCTCTCGTACTAAGCATTCTTCTCGCTCAAAATTACTATCTGCTTATCTTGGGCAACATTCACCTCCATCATCTTGTATAGTTGTGAAACCCTCAGCTCATCAGTGGCAAGTAGCCTTAGCACGATACTATTTAGGTTGGTGAGTGGTTCTTCTAACCCAATTTGGGTTAGAGTGGGTCAGGTAGTGAATGTAGAGTGAGTTGATGGACCTGCTTGGTGGCTGGTGGTGGTAGTGGTGGATGTGGTGAATATGGGAAGTGGAGTATGAGTGGGATGTGGTAGAATGGCTATGGTAATGGTGGTTAATGGAGTTATAGTGGCTGTGGGAGAAGCGGCGGTGGTGGTGGCTATAGTGGTGGTGGCTGTAGTGGTGGTGGCTGGAGTAGTGGTAGTAGTGGTGGCTGGAGTAGTGGTAGTGGTGGTGGTTGTAGTAGTGGTAGTGGTGGTGGCTGCAGTGGTGGGTGTGATAGTGGTGGTGGTGTTAGAAGAAGTGATCAAAGTAAATCTTGGCCTCTTGCTTTTCACCTGTATGGTTGGGCCATGCTCTTCTTTTTGGAGCCCTTTGCCAGAGGCATTCCCCCTTCGCTACTGGGCTGGTCCAGGGTGTAAGAAGGATCTTTGACATCAGTAGCATCACCCCTAGACTAAGCCTCACATCCACCAACCGCCCTGAGCCCTCTCTCATTGGCCACGAACTGGCTCCCAACGGTCCATACCAGAGGCTCATCATTTGTATCCTCTTCTTCGTCTATCAGAAACTTCAGGTGGATAGCAGCCTGCTTAGATCCACCTGGAACACAAGAAGTAATAGGTGGAGGTGGTGAAGATATAGTAGAAGTATCAGTGGCCTGTGAAGAACTAGGACCTGCATCTCCCCCACCTTCACCGTCATCATGGTCATCATCGTCGTTATCGTCATCGGATGTGGCAGTCATGAGGGGCTCTTTATCTGAATTACTATCATCATGACGCCACTTCCTCCTAGCGGGCGCCACATAATCCTCATAGGCCAGATGGCCAGACAGTCTCCTAATCCGGAGCTTCACCTGCTTGCCCCAGTACACCTTCATCCTCCTAAGGGTGGTGTCATCCATAACCTCAAATGTAAAAACATTATCTGTCTCCTTTGGCAGCAAAGGAAGCTTCTGGTCAATAATCATCTGCAGGAAACGAGGGTACATGCAGAAGCCTTCCTTGCCTTTGGCCTCTATATTCTCTACCATGTACGTGAATATCATCCGACTGAAACTGAATGGATAAGTTTGTACTAGAGCAACATAAGCATTATGGATCTGATCAGACATCTCATCAAAGCCTCCTTTCAATGAAGCTATGCACTTGAGCAGCACATGGGCCAAGTATTTGAACTGGGGGCACAGGTTGCTCTTGTTGAGCACACCTGCATTAATGTTCCCAGCGTACTTGATACGAAGGAAAGATCCTCGAACGTCAGTGGGTGCAGCCTGGTTGGGTAGTCACCATCATCACCCAACTCTAAAACCCTCCTCAGATCATCCTCGTTGACCTCAATCTCCTAACCAAAAATAGAACTCCGAATTGGATCAGGCTCAGCGGACCTGTCTACTATAGCGCTTTCCCATAAAGCCTGCTGAATCGATCTATATAGATAGCCTTGAGGATCAACAATCTCCATAGAAATGTAATAATCCCCGCGAACTCAGAAGCGTTCCGAGATGTGACGTCAAGATGAGCACCGAAGTTGTGCTTCATGCTCATAGTCCATCTACTAGTCAAGTTGCTGTAACACAAGATACATATAGGTTAGAATTTATGTATATGGATGACCTTTGAATTTTAATTAGCTTGAATCAGTTTGTTCAATCGTGCGAATAGAAAATGCGACTGAGTCTTAGTCGTGCCATTAAGCTCAGTCGTACGATTGAGCCTATGACTAGGTTTAGTCGTATAATTTCCTATGCGGTTGACCTAGTCGTGCGACTGAACTCATACGCCTGGTTCATTCGTGCGATTGAATCAGAAGCCCAGCTCAATCGTGCGATTGAAGTTCATTCGGAGTGTCTAGTCGCATAACTCTTTGTTCGACATGCTAACTCTGAATGTAGGTTAAAACTTGATGTTAAACATTGTGTTTAGACTTGTTAGATTCTTAAGGAACCCTATCTGTCGTTGTATGTCCTTCATTTTAACTATTATGCACATTTACGTGGTCTATGTGAACGATTTAACAGATTTCTTGATTTTTTAATAAATTAGGTTGGTTAGGGTTTCATTACACCAAGTAATTTGTGCGATTTTAGTCTCTAACTACCTCTTGACGAAGGGAGTACACGTTAGAATCACAGAGCGAAATCGATGAAATCAAATTTTGGCAGAGTAACTTTGCTTTCGTGCGATTTGGGAGCAATTGAAGGGTGATGAAAATGTGCGACCGATTCCCCTCTATTTATAGGAGGTTTTACCTTTTGTCGTGCGACTGGACCTATTCGCACGCTTCATTCGTGCGAATGGGGCTTAGTCGTGCAAATGGCTTAGTCGGTCACATCCATTCGTGCGACTGGGATTCAGTCGTACGACTGACATTGTCGTTCCCTTTTAGTGAGTGATTAACTTAAAAACTGTTGATCACCTCAGATGTGATCCCTTTTAGTGAGTGTTCCACAGATTGAATTCAGATGGATAGTCCGACTTTTACCTACCATACGACTAAGAATAAATAAATAAAAACAACTAGAAGTTTAAAACAAAACCAAAACACAATTTTGTATTGTTTGATTGGAGATGGATTCAAACCTATTAGAGTACTTCTAACCAATTTTACTCCCTGGACAGCACAACTTCAATTCTATTTTATCATTTGGGACACTTTAATACACTATTTTGATGTTAGATTCTTGTTTTGACCAAGAGTCAATAGCAAATTTAGGAAATCACACAAGAGCTACAAGATGCACACAATGATTTTAACTTTCAAGAACCGCAACTCACGTTAATTGTCAGTATACTTGTCCTCTTAAATCCATACATAGATTTTTGACATACATTGGTGATAATTTAAGGTTTAATTATTTCAACAAGCATTTGTGGATCTCACGCTTATATGGTAATCAACGTTCCTCGGAAGTTTTTTGAGCGGTCTATGGGTATATTTCAAGAAGAAAGTATTTTAAGAGCTTTCAAAGAGATGCCAAGCCTTAGGTCAGTTCCATCGCACAATAAAAAGGCGCCAACAACAATGAATTCTAGAATATTTAGGTTGTGCTTATCCTCAGTTCAGTGCCATGACACAGTAGAGAGGCACACATCCTATCTTCTTGTTAGAGCATTTATTTTTTTTTTTTGCACACGACGCACCAACAACATAAGTTATTAGCTTGATTGCTTTTTGCATTTTTCCATGTGCTTTGGTCATATTTATGGTCGTCCAGACACATTTGTGGCGTTTATTTTGCTCTTCACCCCTTATTGGAACTGCGTTGAATGTGTTAACCAAGGATAAGATGGGAACCCACAGCTAGTTGAACAACTTAGTTTGAATTTTAAATCACCAATGAGGTCTACTTATCTATTGTGTTGAATCTACCGACACATCATATAATAAACTAGTAGCCTCTAGGTCTACTTTCTCTATGTTACCTTGGTAGAATACTAGTTTTACTATCATTTATCCTTATATTTTGCTTAGACTTTTCAGACTTAAACTTTGAATTTTGCATCTTAATCCGTTAAACTCTTTTGAAGTCCCAAATAATTTGTCCCTGTGTACTATCATTTTCCATAAACGTTGAATTAGTATCATCGATTTGATTACTTTCCTATTAGCTAAGTTGTCATTCTCCCTTGTTTTTTAAGTAATTAAATA
Source organism: Flaveria bidentis (assembly GCA_018326385.1). NCBI lineage: Eukaryota > Viridiplantae > Streptophyta > Magnoliopsida > Asterales > Asteraceae > Flaveria > Flaveria bidentis. The sequence continues at coordinate 43,906 of BJCM01270582.1, forward strand.
AAGCAACTAATTTAATACTAATCTAACCTATTCTCCATGTAAAATTATAAAACTGAAAATATTTTTGTGTTTTTTGATTTTAATAAACAGGAAAATAAAATAAAATAAAATAAAAGAAAGTAAAATTAAAGAATGTCAGACTAGGCATTTTCTTACTCTGAAATCACATCACTTTTCTTTTTCACGCTATTAACCTCTATTAGGTATAAAAACCTCGGTTTATCAAATGCTTTTGTGTAGAGGTCAGCGCGTAAAAATCAGTATTAATTTTAACCACATCGATTAAATGCTTTCAAAACAGTCATGTATAAAGTGATATTTAATGCCGATGTGCTTAGTTTTAGGATGTTGGACCGAGTTTTTTGTAACAGCTATTGCAGCAGAATTATCAACATAGATAGGAGTGTTAGAAAATTGCAAATAGAAGTCACGCATTTGCTATTGAATCCAGATTATTTGTAAACAATAACTTGCAGCAGCAACGTATTTAGCTTCACATGTTGACAAAGCAACGAATGTGTGCTTCTTACACTGCCAGGTGACTAACCATCTACCAAAGAACTGACATCCTGCTGATGTTGACTTTTAATTCATTTTGCAAGCGCCATAATCCGAGTCACTATACGCTGTAAGCTCAAAGTCCTCGTCTTGAGGATACCACAACCTGAGTGTTGAAGTACCCTTCAAATAACGAAAAATCCTTTTAACACCTATGAGATGGTTGACTTTTGGTTTCGCCTGATATATGGAACAAAGACACGTCGCATACATGATATCATGACGAGATGATGTGAGATACATCAGGGATCTGATCATTCCTTGTAGCATCAACCAGATCACCATTATCGTCTGGTGCCACATCGTGGTTCGTGGCAGTGGAGTTCCAGCAGCTGAAGCATTCTCCATGTCGACCCGACTGAGGATGTCCCCTACATGTTTAGTCTAATGTAGGAAGATTCCATTTGGTGTCTAATCCACCTGTAATCCTAGGAAGAACTTCATCTCCCCCATTGCACTCATCTCAAATTCTACTTTCATGACAGATTCAACTTCTTTACATAACTCTTCATTTCTGGAATCGAAGATTAAACATAAATCTGTACGAGAAGTAAGTGACCATCCTTTTCTTTGATGAACAGTGCATAGTCAATAACTCCTCTGCGAAATCCGTGTTTCACCAAATGAGTTGATAGTTTCTCATACCATGCTCTTGGGGATTGATGTAGCCTGTAGAGAGCCTTATCCAGTTTGTAAACTCTGTCCCGATGATAAGGATCCTCAAATCCTTCGGTTGACTGACATACACTGTCTCACAAAATTCACCATGAAGGAATGCACTCTTGACATCTAGTTGATGAACTTTAATCTTCATGTAAGATGCATAGGTTAAGATGATCCTGATTGCTTCCATTCTAGCCACAGGTGCAAACACTTCATTGTAATAAACTCCTTCGACTTGTCTAAAACCTTGAACGACAAGTTGAGCCTTGTTTCTAATTATGACCCCTTGGTCATCTTTATTGCATTTCAAAACCCATTTAGTGCCAATTACTTTCACACCTTTTGGTCTATCCACCAGTGTCCATACTCCTAGCTTCTTGAATTGAAGGAGTTCTTCTTGCATGGCACTAACACATGCCTCATCGTTTAAGGCTTCACTTACATATTTTGGCTCAAATTGAGACACAAAACATCGATAGGCACCGTCGTGAAGATAACCTTTTTCCATGAAAGAGGCATAATAAGCTGAATATAGCTGATTTCGTGTCTATACTCTCGATTGTCCATCTCCAATGACATTGTCTAGAGGATGATATACGTTTAGTCGAGATCCAAGAGTGGTGGGAAGAACTACTTCATGTTCTAGATTTTTAATTCTCGGTTCAGTAGTTGTAGTGGTTGGAGTGTGAGGTTCTGAAGTGTCAGAGGCATCAACATCTAATGCTTGTGTACTAGGAGTACCAGGAACTTGTTCCTCTTGATCCACCTGATCATTCTCCACTTCTTCAGCGTTAGAGGAGGAGTCGCTTACCTCAAGTTCTTCCCCTAAACGACTAGAAGATTCACCTTGTGAACCTGATGTTATCGAGTCTAGTGACGATGTGTTTAAGAAATCGTATATCATTTTGGTAGATAACTCATCATCAAGAAGGGGGAGAGGGATGTTGAAGGACTTAAAGAATCCATCATAGTTGAAGAAGAATGTGAGTCCCTTTCCAGCAAGGGGGTGGTGTATCTTAGAACGTCAACGTTGCACCACACTTCTACTTGACCCATTGAGTTGTTATAAACTCTCTTGTTCGGTATAATGTATCCTAGAAATATCCCTTCATTAGCCTTTTCACTAAACTTCCCTGACTGATTTTTCTTCAGTAGCGTACATGGTGCGCCAAATGGTTTGAGGTACTCCAGATTAGGTTTACTTCGCTGGAGTAACTCATAACATGTTTTACCATGACGTTTGACCACCAAGACTCGATTGTGGGTGTAACATGCATTGGCAACTACCTTGTTCCAAAATTGGATGGGCAGTTTCAAGTCGGCAAGCATTGTTCTTGCTGTCTCCATCAAGCTCTTGTTCTTCCGTTCAGCAATTACATTCATTTGTTGAGTGTAGGCAGATGTGAACTGGTGTACAATTCCTTTCTCTTTGCAGAATGCTTCCATCCACTGGTTCTTGAACTCCGTCCTGTTGTCTGAGCGAATCTATCACACTTTCAACTTGTAGAGAGATTCCAATGTAGTCACTAGTTGTTTGAATGACTCAAATGTCTCGGATTCGGATTTCAGACACATTACCCAAGAGAAGCTTGAGTAGTCATCAGTGACAACATAACAGTACAAATCACCAGTGATGCTCTTAGTGCTAACAGGACCAAGCAGATCCATGTGTAGAAGTTCAAGAGGCAGTTCAATGGAATTTACTTTCTTTGCCATGTGAGACTTCTTGGTCTGTTTACCTTTCTTACATGCTAAACAAAATTCCGGAAGTTGAAAATTCTTGACATTTACTCTATTCACTAAATCATTTTGGATCAGATGATTCATCTTCCATTTATTGATGAGTCCCATTCTTTTATGCCAGTAGATTGAGTCCCTCTCTGCTGCCTTTGACAAGAGCATTGAACTTTATGATCGATTGTGGAGGCTTTTAAGAGATACAATACATATAAGTCATTATATCTTGAAGCTAACATTAAGATTTTGTCCTAAAAGTTCTATTTTTTCATTAGCTTGATTAAAAGAAACAACCTCGGTTTCCCCTAGTTGTTTACCTAAAAGTTCTATTTTTTCTTTATAATTGTGCTCATTTTGTTTCAAGATACGATTAGCTTCTGTTCAAAATTCTAGATCATTTACTAAGCTATCATTATGGTCTAACAACCTAGCAAATTTCAGATCAATGCTTTCTCTAAATTTTTTACATTCATTACAAGCATGTTTTTCAAAAAGTTGATCTTTTGTACTTACCTATGAAGATTCAGTTGAATCAGCCATCAATCCAGGATTTGACTCTTCGGATGTTGGAGATTCTGAACATGTCATTCTGAGTTCTCCTTCAATGAGGTGATTTACAACATTCACAGCTTCTTCGTTATCTTATAGTACTTGTTCAACTATGATTTCACCTTCACTTGAGCAGTCAATGCTTTCTCCTTCAAAACCGTCATCCAATCGCTCGACACAAGTAATGTTTGAGTCACCCGGAGACACAAAACTGAAGGTCCAGTCCTGCCTTTCGTCACCTTGAGCAGTCAAGGCCTTTGTCTCTTTGTTTGACGAGGTAGTTCCACTCGTATCTTTGTCTTGACGGTTGAAAGTTGAGAATGGATTCCCGTTACCGGTTTTCTTGGGCTTTACACATTCACGTTTGAAATGCCCCTTTTCACCACAATTAAAGCAGGTAACTTTGGTTTTGTCAAAACCAAAGGTTGTATCTTTTGTGGCACCCAAATTCTGTCCCGTCTTTTTCACAAACTTTTTTGCCATTTAGACGGCACTTGCCAGGGCCCACATAATATCCATTCTCTCTAGTTCATTTTCATCCACCTGCTCGTAATCTTCATCTGCAAGATGGCAGTTTCTGATCTTCCCTGCAACTAGACCATCATAAGAACGAACAACTGCTGCTAGAAGATCCATGTGCTCCTTTCAAACTTCCACAGTGATATTACCGAGATTCTCGGTCTTCAACTTAGTAGCATTTGCATCTGGCATTATATATTGGGTGCAAGATGACCCTGACGTTTCTGTGCCTGAAGTAGTGGTTCGGGAAGGAGTTGCTGAACTAGACACAAAGGTAGTTAGAAGTGGTGCTCCTGAACTGGTTGGAGTGGAAGATGAGTTATAAAGTGAGGATTCTTGTTGTAGGATCCTTTTTGTGACCTGTACTTCATCCTTAGCTCCTCCTCCCTTAATTTCAGGATGAAGTCATTTATGTCTAACTTAGCAAGTATATTGTTTTGTCTCAGATTAGACCCAAACAAGTCCCATTTCTCCGGCAAACCATCAACAAAGCTTGACACTTTATCTTCCATAGACGTGGTTACCCCATGAGTGTGCAGCTCACTCATCGGATGGTAGAATCGGTCGATAATATCATCCAAGCTTTCTTTCCCGATTGATGAGAAGTTATCAAACTCCTTCTTGAGAGCCTTTGCCTTCAATTCCTTTAACGTTGAATTCCCATCATACCTTTTCTCCAAAGCCTCCCACAGCTTTTTTGCCTGCTTGTTCTCAGAAAACTGATGAAATATATCATTCGGTATCGACTGAGTCAACGGGGCATACACCTTCTTTTCAGCATTGTACTTAGTTTTCTGGTTGTCAGTCATACCTCTCAAAGTTAGCTTAACACCATCAGCTCCAACTGGCATACTGTAACTTGTCTCAACGCATTCCCAAAGATTGGGATCGACCCCATATAGATAGATCTCGAATCTCTTTCCCATTGTGGGTAATCATCTAAAGTTATAAGTTTAGGTGGTTTATTGTGATTCCCAATTTCATTTTCCAGTAGCAGAAGGTTCTAAATGCGAGGGTCTCATCCGACAGTAAAAGCAGAGAACTGATCTTCCATTGCTTTAAATCTTTTAACTTCAAAACTTGACTAGCTCACTCATGCAAATGAACAAGACGTATGGATCACTCATGCGAATGAGGTATGCGATTGAAGTGCGCGAATGGACTCAACCGTGCGATTGGATTCAGTCATACGACAGAGTGAGCGACTGAGTTCAATCGTGCGAATGGAGTGTGAAATTGAGTTTAGTCGTGCGATTGAACCAATCTTGCGACTGAAGGCTGTTGTTTTTGCAAAATCAAAGGTTTTTGACACTTTGACACAAAAACACAATTTTTCAAGAACCCTAATCTACCGTATACCAAAAATCGTAAACTTTGAGACCTGGAGACGTCGAAAACACTTTATAACACAAAAGAATGACTCTTTTGAATGAAAAACGTGATTTTTACACTGAAACTAATCAAATCACACGCAAAATCAAGAGCCAAAGCTTTGATACCATTTGTTAGGATCGTGTACGTATGGAGTTCTAACTGATTATGCGTGAAACCAGATCAAATAGTGTGGAATCCTATTTGATTGGCGATCCAATCAGTGAGAACACAATCCTGATCAATCTAACGATTAAAGAAACGTTAAGAAGGAGTAGAAGATGATTAGATGCGAACTATGAACTTGGAATAGGGTTTCTAGATGCTCTGGATGGCTAGGTTATAAGTATATGTCCAAAAGTCTTTATTTTCCATGAATTAAGTGGTATTTATAGGTTTGCAGTCTTCATTTGTGCGACTGACCCATGCGATTGATTCATACGCACGGCTGAATGTTCAGTCTTGCGACTGAGTCAAACTTAAGTCTTAATCGTGCAACTGATCCAGTCTCTGGGTTCAGTCGTGCAACTGATCCATTAGCATGAGATATTCACGCGTATGGACCATTAGCATTTTCCATTCGCATGAAGGCTCATACAACTATGTTTGAAAACATTTCTCAATCATTATTGACTAAGAAGTTTGCACAACAACCTCAAACCTATATAGTAAGTTCATTATACTTTAACACACAATAATACTATGATATATTAAACATTATAAGCATCAACCACATATTATATTTCATTCAACTCATTCAATACATATGTGTAAGACATGACAGACTTTACATTAAACAAATAGACTAGGTACATATAAGTATCAACAACAACATATGAAGCATAAGGGTGCGATAATGGGTAAGGAGGATTCTATCACCATTGTACGAGCAGATTTAATAAGGGTGCGATTCTTTCATTTATGTACTCCGGTCTATTGAGGCATCCTTGCAGCACTAAATTGTCTTACAATTCCCTTAGCAGCACAGAACGAATCAAGAATCTGATTTTTGAATTCAGTATCGTTGTCACTTCTCATACAAGATTGTTTGTGACTAATTTGTTTATTATTTTAAAATTAACATAGCCCAATCGGCGATTCCATAATAGAGACTCAAAAGTGGAAGCTTTGGAAAGAAGACAAGTGGCTATAGACTTTGACTCCCTTGAACCCATATCAAGAAGATATGTATCATGTTTTCGTGGAGCACGCATAAGTACCATCTCTTTTGGAATATCAATCTCAGATTTTAAAAAGAGACATTCATCAGATTTATACAAGACCAGAATGTTTTTATCGTAGATTTTAGAGATTCTCAAGAGATTAAACGCAAGTTCAGGTACATAGTTTACTTTCTCCAAAGTTAAATAGCCATTGGATACTTCTCCTTGATCGATCATCTTTCCACCTTTTTTTTCTCCAGCAAAAGCTATAATCCTCTATTTATAATTCGATAATTGGTCAACAAATCTGCAGGACCGTTGAAGGCTTACAAATTACAACACAACAACACAATGAGGAGAGTGACTCAAACTTAATCAAACGGTAAACTGGATTAACCACAAGATGATACTAAGAACACAAGTAATTAATGAGACAGAACCAAAAGAACACAACACAAGGAAATGGGTTTTCAAGATTGCAGTATATTGCTTTCTCAGGTTCTATTACAAGCGTTACAAGGTACATCTTAAGTTACAAGA
>BJCM01270585.1:0-34865 GCA_018326385.1 Flaveria bidentis
AAACACCCGAGACTATTTGGGAAAGTTTTCATCCAAGTCTGATGAAGGATTCTTTGTAGGTTATTCTTCTATTTCAAAGGCTTACAGAGTGTTTAATCCTAGATTAAAAATTATTGATGAATCAACAAATGTTCAATTCAAGGAACATTCGTTTCCCAAATCTACAAATGGTCCCGACTGGTTGTTTGATATTGACTATTTTTCAAACTCATTTGATCAATTTCACTTGTCTGATGCAGGAGATCTCCATTCAGGTGACACTTCTTTATCTATAGAAAGAAGAAATAACTTTCCATTAATTCCTCTTACTTCTGATGAATATATGAATGAAGACGTTCCTCTTCAAGCTGATCCCATCAAACAATCATCACAAAATCAGAGTGTTTCAACTAAAGGAGGACCAAGCCTGCTATCATCACACTCAGATGATCCATCAACTGAGATCAGAAATAAAAAACAAGCTACTCCTCTAGCTAAAACACAAAGAACATCAAATGATGAAAGTAATCACAATGCTATTGAAGCTAAAGTAGGAACTGAAACGAAGTCTGACTATCTTCATAATTCCACATCAGTACAAGATGATATTGCCTCTGACCATAATAAACTGAATGTCTCCAATCTTGATGTAACGTTTGTTGGCAACTCTATTCCAACCACAAGAATACACAAGAATCATCTGGTTGAAACCATTATTGGTGATCTTAATGAGAGGTTGACAAAAAGCAAATCCAGTATTGCAAACATATGTTTGTTCTCATGCTTTCTGTGTCAAACAATACCCAAGAATATCAAAGAGGAACTTCAAGACAATAGTTGGATTGAAGCAATATAGGAAGAATTGCTCCAATTCAAGAAGCAAGAAGTATGGCAACTGGTAGATCGTCCCGAAGGACAATACCCTATCGGTACCAGATGGCTGTACAGGAACAAGACTGATGATAGAGGGATCGTCATCAGAAACAAAGTAAGACTAGTGGCACAGGGATATACTCAAGAAGAAGGAATCGACTATGATGAAGTGTTTGCACCTGTTACCAGTCTAGAAGCAATCAGAATCTATCTAGCATATTTTGCATCCATGACATTTACTATTTATCAAATGGATGTAATGGAAAGATTGTTAAGGAGGTCTATGTGAGTCAACCACCTGACTTTGAAGATCTAGATTTCCCTCACAGAGTTTACAAGCTTGACAAAGCTCTGTATGGTCTTCACCAAGCCCCAAGAAAGTGGTATGAGACACTATCATCTTTTCTTCTTGAACATGGATATGAAAGAGGAAAGATTGATCAGACTCTCTTCAGAAGAATAAAAGGAAAAGACATGCTGTTAGTCCAGATCTATATGGATGATATCATTTTTGGCTCAACAAACAAGTAGCTCTGCAAAGAATTTGAAGACCTTATGCACTCAAAATTTCAAATTAGTGCTATAGGGGAACTCACATTCTTTCTAGGGGTGCAAGTCCAATAGACAATAGATGGAATCTTCATCAATCAATCAAAATATATGAAAACCATGTTGAAGAAATTCCACTTTGCTGACCGTCAGTCTATCAGAACCCCTGTGGATACTAAAGTAAAGATTGGACCTGATCTTGAAGGCAAACTAGTGGATCACATTCACTATCGATCAATGATCGGTTCACTTATGTATCTAACAACCAGTATGCCTGACATTATGTTTGGTGCCTGTGTGTGTGCCAGATATCATGCTGATCCAAAAGAATCACATGTGAATGCAGTCAAGAGGATATTCAGATATCTAAAGGGCAAACTAGCTCTTGAGTTATGGTATCCAAAAGAAGGAGAATTTAATCTCTATACCTTCACAGACAGTGATTATGGAGGATGCAACTTCAACAGAAAATCCACCACTGACTATTGTCAATTTCTTGGTCCCAGACTAGTATCTTGGTAATGCAAGAAGCAGACAAATGTATTTGTGTCTATAGCAGAAGCTGAGTATATTGCAGCATCAGCTTGTTGCTATCAAGTATTCTAGATTCAAAACCGGATGCTTGATTATCGTTTTAACTTCTTGCACACACCAATTTACATTGACAACACAACAGCTATTTTCATAACTAATAATCCAGTTTAACACTCAAAAACAAAACATATTGAAATTACATATCACTTTTGAGAGATTGTGCTGAAAAGGGATTAATCAAATTGATTCAAGTACCAACTGAAAATCAATTATCTGATTTATTTACCAAGGCATTTGAACCTAGTAGGTTTGAATTCCTGGTTCAGTCAATTGGCATGATTAACCTTGAGTAAAACCATGAAAAACATCAAAAACATTAAAAACATCAGAAAACCACAAAAAGAAATCAATTTTGATGAAGAAAAGAATCTTTGGGAAATGATATAATTATAGTCATTATATCATTCATTGTGCTTAATTTCAAAAATTGCAAGACTATGATGACGTACCAGATATGTTGGTCGGCTCAACTTGGAAGAGAAGATACATGTAGTGATGAATTAAAATCTTATTTAATAGTGAAACACTCATCACAGAGTACAGGTATATATTGGCTTATTTGAGTATGTGTGTAGTAACCTAAACACACATACTTTATGAATCTCTTTCACCTATATCAGTTTTATCTTTGTTTTGCTGAGCAAAGACCTGATGAAACATGCACATAGTGCAGATGTCATGATCCAAAAGATCTCCAATGAGGAACATATCCAAATTGGATGAATCTATAAAAGCAATACATTCCAAGTGAATGAACAAAAGAATCCTATCATGGATCACCTTCCAAAGTGAAGTGAAAAGAATCCCAATGTGGATCATCATGAAAAGGATCAAAGTAAAAAAATCCCAATGAGGATCAGTGAAAATGAGATCTCATAACTTAAATGACCTGGTAAGAAAAGTTGTGAAAAAGTTCTACCATGCATTGTACAAGGATGGTTGATCATTCCATGCTTGTGTGTAATGTACATATTGAATAATTAAATCAACCAAAAACATGATAAATATCATTTGCCTCAAAATATCAACTAGGTATGAGTTTAAGAGGACAAACATACCTTCAATCTTCAAGTTCATAAACATGTCAAATTTATCATAAAGGATGCACATGTGTAATGCAAGATTGATATGATCCCAACAAAAGAAATACTTATCTTTATGATTCAAAAGGTTTTAAATCCTTAAAGTTTCTGTCCACATGTGGATATAAACTTTAGGGGGAGTAATTTAAGAAAAACAAAACAAAAAGAAAATACTGGTGTTGCTGCAAAAGTTATAGCGTAGTATCTCGGTCTATGCAGATTCTTGGAAGCATGAAAAATCCAAGATCAGACAAAATTAGGAAACTTGTATCGCTTGTGACATACAAGTCAATCTAAGCAAGAATTGACAATCTTAACAGTCAACTTCATAAGAAAAATGAATCAAGGACAGTACTTCATAATATGAAAAACCAATTCAGACACATTAACTTTGATTAAGTTCAAAGCTAATGCAGGTAAGTACATTGGTTAATGCGGGTGAAGGTAACCCATGCATATAACCAATGCGTGTAGCTCTTTATTTCAAAGTGAAACTAATGCGAAAAATATTGTACTCTACCGCATTAGTGTGTGAAGAAGTAAATGTGGATTTTATTCTACCGCATTTTTGCTACAGTGAGCAAATGCCAAATAAATTTGATCAGCCGCATTTGTCACAGTATACAAATGCTGATGAACTTCGTTCGTTCGCATGTACTACTATGAGCAAAGCTGAACAAGTTTTGTGAACCGTATTTGCTACAGTAGACAAATGCTGATGAATACCTCTCTTTCGCATTTGCTACAGTGCAATGCTGACCAAGTGTTGTCAACCGCATTTGGTGCAGTTACACAAATGCTTATTGACTTTGTTCTTTTGCATTTGCCACAGTGCACAAATGTGGATAGGATGAAACTAAAGTAACAACACTCCCGCATTTGCTACAGTGCTCAAATGCTGATAAACTTTGTACTTACGCATTTGACACAGTACACAAATGCGGATGGCAGAAAACAAAAGTAACAAAACTTCCGCATTTGCTGCAGTGTGTAAATGCGGATGCCATAAAATCACAAGTTCAACACTTCCGCATTTACAACAGTAAACAAATGCGGGTAGTCAAAGTCCAAATTTTGTCTTCCGCATTTGCTACAGTAAACAAATGCGGATGACCATAAGACTTAAAATTCCACTTCCGCATTTGCTACAGTGTTTTTAAAATGTGACCGCATTTGCTCTAAAAGTTGTAAAATCTTGTAAAAGCCATTATTTGACTATTTAAAGGGATTTAAACGGGTCATTTAATACTTTTCAAATTTGAGAGACTTTATAGTGAGACGAGCGCAAAGACATAGTACACCCACTTCGATCATCTTCATCATAAGCAACCAAAGATTTTTGTGTGATTCTACTCAACCTGTTCTTGTTATCGATTTTGAAACTACAGTTGCATCAGAAACAAGGTGAAATTTCCAAAAAATTTCATCAAGACCTAACTTTCGGACTGTCAAACCTAAATCAAACAAAGAACAAAATGATAATGAAGAACACCAAAATCTGATTTATTGATGTGATTTAATACACCTTTTCGACTTCAATGAACTTGCAAACTAATAGGAATTCTACTAATCATGAAAACCTTTATAGTCATGTTTGTCGCAAGAACAGAGCATGATGAAAACTGAAAATGTGTAACAAATCAATGAAATAACATCTAACAAATGGTTCAAACATAGAAACTGTGATTGTTGAACAACAAATTCACTATTTGATGTGACAACAATGATACAGTAATATCAAACGTTCATCTTTGACCATTAAAAGTCAAACTAATAAACGGTACACATGAGTTCTCATCAAAACTGATGCACGTGTCTCTTATGCAGATTATATGGCAAATCTTTCATGGAGCAAGCTCCATAATGTCAGTGGTTATTTAAACCCTGATATGCCAGAAGCTGAGGGACTCAGAGATATTATCAGATTCATCTCTACAACAAGGGTAGCTTATGCTATCACTGTTAGACCCACCATCTATGAGAACCTTATTAGGTCTTTCTGGAATTCAGCTGAAGTAATTGAAGAAGATGGTGTTAGAACTTTATCTGGAAGAATTGACAATGATCATACTCTGAGCATCTCTGAAGATTCTATTAGAAGATGCTTGCATTTTGGTGATGATGCTAATGCACTACTAGAGCTGGATGATGGTGAAATAACCATATTCTTTGTTGAGATTGGTTATGAAGGAGGATATGAAGCTAAACAAATTGTAAAAGGATTAGTTGATGTACCTTGAAGATTTCTAATCCACATCTTTCAGCACTACTTATCCAAGAGAAAAACAGGATGGAATGATATTCCAATCACCACTTCCTCAGCAATCTGTGCTCTCTGCATAAACAGGCCATTCAATATCTCTGCCTATGTTTTTAATGGCCTGATTTCAAACATACAAGAGGGGAGAAGATACAAGTTCTTGTTGTATCCAAGATTCATTCAGTGCCTGATAAATGAAGCATTTCCAGATATTGTTACTGAGGGACTAGTGCTTGATATTCCTTATTATGATGCATGATCATACAAGTACATCAAGAAGAGGGATCACAGAAACTTTTACAGTGGAGCTCACTCACATCTTCTTTCTTGGATGATTCAACAGATAAATCAAGAAGATCAAGGACAAGAACAAGCTGCTGATGAGCAAGCTGCACAACTATCACCATAACCATCACCACAACCATTACCACAATCAACACCACAACCTACACTACAACCAACACCACAACCAACACCACAACCAACTCCACAACCAACTCCACAACCATCACCATTAAAATCTCCCCACAAAACTCATATTCCATCACCTATATCCCAACCAATATCACCACCTCATCACTCACCAATATCACCACCTCATCACTCACCAACATCACCACACCAACCATTTCCCACCCATGATAACCCAACTAAATTTGGAGACTCAACTAGCACATCTAAAGCATCCAAATCATCTTCAAATGAGGAGGATCAACATGCTCAAATGCCTATAAAGAGAGCAACTTCTGAGACTGCTCCCTCAGAGAGCTTTACTAAATCTAATGTAAACAGGCCTGATGAAAAAGATGAGTTGATATCTGAGCTCCTACAAAAGGTTGAAAGGATGGAAAAAATACTAAATAGGAGAGCTAGAATCATTGATGACAGGATTCTAGAGCTTGATAAAAATGAGCATGAATTAAGAGAACTAAAAGAAAAATATGAAGCTGAAAAAAAAGAGAAAAAGAAAGAGATTGACTACTTCAAAGCTGCCCTGAACCATTCTAGAGAAGAAGTGAGTGGCCATGTTGACAGTCTTGCAATTTAAACAATAGCTATGGAAGAGCAAGAGAACATTATTGATGAACAAGCTGAAATCATCTCCAATCTCCAAAATCAAATTGAAAGTCAAAACAAAAGGATCTCTGAACTTGAGATGTTAATTGAGATTCAAAGAAGTGCTGAAGCTGAAGAAAGTAAAAATGAAAAAGAAAAAGTTATTGATGATGAGAACCAGTCTTTCTCAGAGAATGATGAACAAAGAGAGGATGCAAGCCAAACAAAGAATGAGGAACAAAGCTTAGAAATTGTTATTTACTCTGGAAAATCAGATGCTACTCATACCGAGAAAGCAGAATCTAAAGAACTAATCAATGCTCTAGATAGCTTTACCTCTGAAGAATTCAGTTTAGATGATGAATTTTGGGAGTTCATGAATAATCAGAGGACTGAAACTGAACCTATTGTAATCATCTCTCAATCTCCAGTTCCCTTGGAGAAAAGTTAAGCATGCAGATGGTACCTGCTGTGGCACTATCTGAAGAACAAAAAGAAATGATAAGAGAATTTTGTGAAAAAGAAAAATATAATGAGGAAATAGAAACAGAAAAGGAGGAAATAGAAATTGATGATCAAGAACAAACCAAGGCTAAAAAATTGCCTGAAGAGATGGAAAAGGCAGAATCTTCAAGTCCACAACTTCAAACATACTCCAGAAAAAGGAAATATCTAGCTGAAAAGGCTAAGGGAAAAGACCAATGGTTGAAGAAGAAAGTGTTAAGAAAAATAAGAGAGATGATCCCAGTAGCTTGGCAGTTATAGCTGAATTTCTTGAAGAACATGAGCAGGCTGAAGCTCAATTAAAGAAATAAGCTGTTACTATTGATCTAGAAGAAGGAGAGATAGCTAGAGGTTATGATGTGGAAAAGGATGTTCATATGGACAGTCCTATGAAAACAGAAAAACTAGTAGAGGAAATGGTGTTAAAAGCTCAAACTGATGACCTGATGATAAAAAAATGTTTTTGATCAATCACGAGTATGATCCAAATGAAGTCTTTGGTATGACATATGAAGGAATGAAGGAAAAAGAAGAAAAGGTGAATAAATTGACGGATCCAAACTTCGAAACCGAGTATGAAAAATCATTCACCAGAAAGGTTCCTGTGCCAAAATTGTCTGCTATGAAGAAATAAACCTCAACTGAGTATGAAAGATCATTTTCTAGAAAGGTTCCTCTGCCTAAACTATCATCCATGAAGAAATCAACCCCAACTCATGAACCACTATTTCCTGATCCTTATAGCTTGTCAGATAAGGAAATGAAGGATTATCTTTCAAGCCAAGGCTTCACAAGATGGAAGATTGGGAATATGTAAACAAACTCATTAAGGGCTGCAACTCTCCAAATGACTACTGAAAAGAAAGATAGGCTCAAGAGGTTAGAATAAAAAATCCTAAACAAGAAGCCAAGATCTAGAGTAACTACTCAAGACATGCTGCTAAACAAGAAAGATCAAGAATTGTTAGCTCCTGTACTTCATAAATACCTTGAATGGTTTGCAGAACCCTCTCAATTAAAACTAGAAGAAGGATTAACCACTGTTGAGTTAATCAGAGGGGTGTCTACTCCCAAAGGCAAAGTTGATCAGAAAATAATAGCATGGAAGTATGACAACATTTGTCACATGTTTATGGTGAAAAGGATCTCCGGGCTAGTCCAATTCTTTACAAAGTACTCAGCTCTTGTAAATACCCTAGAGATCCATGACTTAAAAGAATTAGCTCAACTGGAACTGATCAATCACTCAGCTATGTTCAGGGGATATGAATTTGAAAATATACTCAAAATGTTCAGAAGGACTTACAAATTCAATTCATTAAAGACAATATGCATGAGGAAAGATAAGTCTTTTATTAATCCCCTTGAGAAGAAGAAGAAAATGCAAGCAGAAGAAGTTGTGTTTCCTGAGTTAAAGGTGAAACCAACAGAATCTTTAAAGAGAAAAATGGTGTCTGGTACTCATTCCTCTACACCTAACTCAAATGTGTACTATGATGAAAAAACTTATGAGATGGTGATTGAAAGAAAGTGGGGAGGAAAGGAGGGTGCTAAAATAAGACTATTTAGTGGATATGAAGTAAGATTGCTTGATGAATCCTACATTCACTATATATATACCAGACACTTCAGGAAAATAAACAATTAATTGGGTGAACAAGATATGCACTTCTTCCTAAAGTGCATCAAGTTGCTAAAATTGGCTTATAATCATATTAGTGCCAAGAGAGACAAAAGAAAGAAAAAGAAGACTCCATTGCAACTTGGGAACATTGTCAAACTTGAGGTAGATGTAGGTGGAAGCTTACTAATTCACAGAGATGGTCTCTCTACTATATCTATTTGGGAACCTATTTCACTGAAGAAGTTACCGATAGAAGCCATCTACAATATGAGCAAAATGAAGATACATGTGCTGAGTAGGGACAGAATGTCAGAAGCAACAGATTTTGTCAACATGATTAAAGCCATTCTGGATCCAACTAAAGCTGCATTTTTACTACTTCCACAAGACCCAGCAAAATCCTCACAACATCAATCACCTCCCAAATATAGATGAAAATAGGCTGTATAATCCTTAGGGGGAGTATTGTTGCACCCTGAAAGGATCATACATGCCAATTCAATGGGGGGAGTATTGATTCACCCTGAAAGGATCATACATGCCAATTCAATGGGTGATTTGATGATTGTTTTGCTGGAATCCCATAAGTCCAAGAAGAAATGAGGATGAAGATCCACTCAAGAAAAACCAAGTATTGACTTCTGTATTTGTCAATGCGAAAGACATAAAACAAATACAGACAAGTATTTGTTCTTCCGCATTGACAAATGCGGAAGACCAAGTATTAATGCGGACAAGACTTTTCTCATCCGTATTTGACAAATGCAAATGACCGAACAAATGCGTAGAAGTATTTGTTCATCCGTATTAAATAATGCGGATGACCAACATACTAATGCGGATGATCAAGTGAAGAAATGCTGATCAAGTTAACTCATCCGCATTTGCCAATGTGGATGAACAAGCAAAGATGCGGATAAAGACTTAGACTAGTTCTGATGTAATAGGTCAGAGGTATTTTAGTCATTTCGTAAAAGGCATCTTGTCTGCCTATAAATAGAATAGATAACCTCGTACATGAGGTGATGGCTGATAGACTTAGAGAATATTTTGTTGTCTTTATTCTTTGTAATCAATCACTTTCATTTTTACAATACAAAAGCATTTATGAATATAATATTGCATTGAATGTTCTTTGATTGTTTGTTTCCGCCATTCAATCATTAACTTGATTACCATATTCGATTCACAGTAAGAATCTCAATCTTACTTACCCAGTCAAAATCCCAATTCTTGAACTCTCCAACCATTGTGTTGACATTTTTAGTATGCTATTCTCTAGTCGTTAACTCGAGTTGCCAAAATGAGCACGCACAAGTCCAGCATGCATTCTGAGACCTCATATTAAGTCATAACACTTGGTTTTTACTTATGAATTTAAATATTAGGTTGGCGCGTGCTTTGCCAAAATACATTTTATATACTTTGGGTTTGTCTTATTTACAAAATGCTTCCACATAGTTTTGAAGTTTGGAAATTTTGTTGGTTTTATTTTAACTGTGGCATATAGTGTCGTTATGAGTAACTAGTGATTGTGATCCTAGTTTGTTCACTCACCTCGCAATAAAACCTCGCACGTGGATTTTGAGGGTGTGACAAATTGGTATCAAAGCCATTGGTTACAAAGAACTAGGTTACATACACACTAGTCTATAACCGCACACAGTTAGTTAGTTTCTCATTGCTTATCCTCTTACTGTATACTCATTTGCATATGCATCATGTGCACTGTAGCATGGCATCATCATCACGAGCATTAGGTAAAAGGCCTGCACATTCTGATTCTCATCCCCCTCCCATACTTGATAGAGGACCTAAGTGGCCCCGACTTCCTTACCCTCCCGAAGAGATAAACTGGGATCAACCATTTGCGATACCTGCACATGATCCTCCGCAGGATTGGAGTTACTACCTTAACTACATTTATCGTATACTTCATAGGGAGCGTGTTCTTGAAGCTCTAACTACTAGACCAAGGACTAGGCTTACTTCTGAGTTATCGACACCTATTTTTCCTTCGATATGACGTTCTAGTGAGCAGGTGATTGCGGCTTTGGTTGCTGCTCTAGACGCAGAGAAATGACGTGAGGGGGTTTAAGAAGACTGAGTCGGTCTTTGGCAAGTGAACTATCTGCTAGCAGACCAGTTGAAATACACCATAAGGATGATTGAGGGTGCAACACTCATGTGGTTGAATGCTCAAGTGCAAATGCTTGGCCAGGCGCTGGCAAACGCGTTACCATGGGACGAATTAAAAATGATGATGAAGGAGGAATACTGTCATCGCAATGAAGTTCAGAAGCTAGAAGTTGAGTTCTGCCAGTTAAAGATGGAAAGGTCTGACATCGATGCTTACACTACTTGGTCTCATGAACTAGCTACACTCTGTCCTGGGATGGTTGACTTGCCGAGCTGACGAATTGAGCTCTACTTACGTGGGTTGGTGTCGGAGGTTTAGAGTATGGTGGCTGCTGCAAATCTCCCTACTATTCCATAGGTTATACAACTAGCACACAATCAAGCTGTGGAGAAAGGAAGTTACCTAAGCGGGGCACAATGGCAAGCATGCCTAACTACAAATGCAAGTGGGATAACAGTGCCAAAAAGGGTTCGTCGTCTAGTAGCCAACCTTAGCAACACTAACCCTAACACAATAGTAGAAGAGAAGGTTTGACAACAACCACTACTTAAATCAATCATCTTTATATCTCAAAGATCAAGTGGATATTTGGGAAAAACCTAAGTGCAACAGATGCAACTACCACCACACTGCCAGGTGTGACATTTTTTAATGCCAACATTGTGAGAAGGTTGGACACGTGGCAAAGGATTGCCATGGGGAGTTGATGAAGAAGCCTCAACAACCCCCATAAAAAACCAAAGGGTTGCTTTGAGTGTGAAAAAGAGGGGCATACAAGAGAAATTGCCATCAATTAAAAGGAAATGGTAATGGTAACAGAAATGGTGGCAATAACAATAATGGTGGCAACGGTGACAATAATGGTGGCAACGGTGACAATAATGGTGGAGCTAAAGGGAGAGCCTTTGTCATGGGTTCAGGTGAGGCTCTAAACGATCCTACTACTATTAATGGTCATTTTGCTTTTGTACTATTTGACACTGGAGCCGATAGGATTTTTATCTTTACTAAGTTCTGTAATCTCCTAAGTGATATGCCTTCCATGACTCTAAGTATATCGAAAAATTAACTGATGGTAAGCAAATCCCCGTTACGCATATCCTTAAGGATTCCAAGATAGAACTTGCTGGTCATACCTTCGATATTGATCTTATGTCCTTACTCTTGGAAGATTCGATGTGCTTGTAGGCATGGATTGACTGTCCGAGAAGCAGGTAAAGGTGAATTTTCATGAGAAGGTCATTCGAATTCCTCTGATAGATAGGGAAACTCTTTTGGTTAAGGGCGAGAAGAGTGGTGTTGTGATAAGCATCATATCATTCATGAAGGCTCAGTAGTGGCTATGCAAGGGTCACTTAGCCATATTAGCCCTTGTCACCGACAAGCAACAAGAGGAAAAGAAGATAGAAGATATTCTGGTGGTTCGTGATTTTACAGAGGTATTTATAGAGGATCTGCCTGGACTACCACCTCATCTTCAAGTTGAGTTTCATATCGATTTGACTCCCGGAGCAGCCCCAATTGCGAGAGCACCTTATTGGTTAGCACCGAACAAACGACATGAACTATCTACACAACTTCAGGAGCTATTGGATAAAGAATTTATTCGACCGAGCTCATCACCATGGGGAGCACCTGTAATCTTTGTTAAGAAGAAGGATGGTACTTTCTGAATGTGTATCGACTACAAAGAACTGAACAAAGTCACAGTCAAGAACCGATACCCTTTACCTCATATTGATGACTTATTTGATCAGCTTCAAGGGTCAAGCTATTACTCAAAGATTGATTTGAAGTCTGGTTATCATCGACTGGGAGTTCGAGAAGAAGACATCTTGAAAACCACGTTCTGTACTCGTTATGGTAATTATGAATTCTTGGTCATGTCATTTGTGTTGACTAATGCACCAGCAGTGTTTATGGATCTCATGAATCGAGTGCGGAAACCCTATCTTGAACAGTTTGTTATCATGTTTATCGACGACATCTTGATCTATCCAATGACCAAGGAAGAACACGAGACGTATATACATTTAATCTTGCAACTACTTAGAAAGGAATAATTGTATGCTAAGTTTTCTAAGTGTGATTTCTGGATTCGTGAGGTGCAATTCTTGGGTCACATTATTAACAAGAAGAGAATACATGTGGATCCTGCAAAGATTGAAGCTATAAAGAACTGGTCGGTACCCAAGACACTTGGTGAGATAAGAAAATTCCTTGGACTGGAGATACTACCGACGATTCATTAAGGGATTTTCTATAATCGGTCAACCTCTCACAACCTTGACCCATAAAGGAACAACCTATAAACGGGGTGAGAGTCAAGAAGCTACTTTTTAGTTGTTGAAATAGAAACCCTGTAGCCCACTGATATTATCATTACCAAAGGGAAGCGATGATTTTGTGGTATATTATGATACTACTATCCAATGACTTGGTTGTGTCCTGATGCAAATAATCGAATGACAATACACTTGAATGATAAAATCGTTCAATATCAACAACAAAAACAAACAATAAGCAATTGATGATGATGAAGAACCCTAAAGTATTCAAAATAAGACAATCAAACTCCAATACTCACAATATAACAAAGCTCAATAATATTAAATATTGAATCCAACTTACAAAAGATACTTGCAACAATAACCAGACGAATTAGGGTTTTGCAAGGATGCCTACAATGAAAGAAATCAAATCTATATACAATATTAATAGTTTCACTAACAGTTTCACTATCAACGAAACTATCCTGCGAATCCACAGTTTCGCCAGACTGAGACACATAGTTCGTCAGGTGAAACTGGCAACTGACTATGAGCGAAACTATAGTTTCGCTCATAGTTTCGCTTGGCAAAAAACATAACTAATTAACAAACTTACAAAAGTAAACTAACATTTAACCTTTTACTATCAAGGTGAGTCCAACCTATTCTTGATCTTCAACTAATAGCCAACGCCTCGAGACAACTGAAGGTGCACGAAAAGAACTACACTACCCATGACTTTGGAACTAGGTGAAGTCTCAACCTTGAAGATTTGGAGACATTACTTGCATGGTATCAAATGCATTATTTACACCGATCACAAGAGTCTTTAGCATATCTTTGAGCAGAAAGATCTGAACATGAGACAGTGACGCTGGGTGGAATTGCTAATTGACTACGATTATGCTATCAAATATCACCTAGGTAAGGCGAATGTAGTTGTCGATACCTTGAGTATAAAGGAGACTACTAAGCCCCGATGAGTGCGTGCTCTGAAACTGAAGATTAGCAATCACTTTCATGATCAAAATAAGGAAGCTACAAAAGCTTTGAAAGTGAAAAACATTGTATTTGAAGCCTTACATGGGATGGACAAACAGCTGGAGGTGAAATCTGATGGAATTCGGTAATTCATGGATAAATTTTGGGTACCTTTTTATGGATACCTTACATGGGATGGACAAACATTTAGATGTTCATTTTGAGTAGTTTTTCATGGTTTTTTTATTATTGATATACCCTAGTTCAAAATTGGTAATGAAAAAGTGAAATTGATGATTGTTAGATGTTAGTATGATGTTAGGTTTTATGAATGTTAGATTATGTTGATCATGCAAGAAATTTATAATTTGATCATGAATTTCACACATTCCTTAAGAGGAAAGTTTTTGTTCTTGTAATTTATGATTATTGTATTATGTTAGATACATTGCTTGGATGTTAGTTTACATGGTTTTTGCTCGAAAATTCATGAAATTGATGTGTAGATCATAACTTACTGTAAGTGCAAACTTTTATGCATGATGATTGGGAATTTTGATAAGTTAGTGATGATTATCATGTTATAATGTATGTTATGAACTTGATTAGGTATAAAATTGATGAATTTATAAATCAATTGGATGTTAGATTGCTTTTGGGTGTTACTTTCCCAAAAGGGAAACTTTATTTTTGAAGATCATTAGATATGATGATTCGGGCATGTTTATGATGTAGGATCATGTTAGAATGGTTATTGATGATGTTTAATATGGTAGAATGTCTTATTTAATTAGGTTGTATGGATGTTTGATTGATCATGTAAGGAATTTAGGTTCTTGGTGATTATACATGATGATGAATTATGGTTACCGATTAGGGAATCATGTTTGGGATTGGAATTGATCATTATTGTGTATGTTGGTTAGAATGAAACTTGTGATAAATGTGATTATGATTTTCATACATGCATGCGAATCTGAGGCCCCTACTTAGTACGATTGGCAGGGTTTAGGATGTGAAGTCATGAGTGACTTCACATGGCATGTAGTGCGTGATTAGACTCCACATATGATTTATTAGTTGTGATGTATTTATAATTGAGTTGAGCATGTTGATTGTTTGAGATTCATATAAGTTGTATGATAATCTAGTGTAGTATGATAATTTTGGTAGAACTCGGGTTGATGATGTGATGCATGTGAAACAGGTTTAAATGATATTTCAATTAATATATCACCAACGGGTCAAACTGGTTTAACATGTATTGTTTTCCTAAACCTTGGGTCAATGTGTTTATTGAGAACCAAGGCTTGTTTTGCAATCTGTGTATACGTACTTATGTACTTTTATGTTCTAGGTAACCTTTGAAAGGTTGTCTTTCCATCCATTGTTAGTTGTTGTTATCGTTTGTTTGTGCATCAGGTGAGTTCGTACCCCACTTCTTATACACTCTTTTTTGGGGAGATAGCATACTTACTACAAATTCTTTATTATTATAAGTCATGTATAGTTTAATATAGTGGATTATACCTTGAAAGTCCTCAAACTTTCGGATCGTTAATAGTGATAAGTAGCGGGAAATCTTGGGTAGTACTACTGGGTTTGACAAGCCCCATCTGTGCGACTCGAGGTTAAACGATTGCAATATTGTCCTAAATACAAACATCGTCACAACCTGGTAAGTCGTGACGCGAGGCAACAAATGCAACACAGCCAGCTTTGATTGCGAAATCACTATGATTGTTACTTGTGAATACAGACTAGCTATCTATTTCAATACACTTCTTATGTTATACAAATATTATTGTTTATGTTAAACGCAAACTCTTGAACTCACCAACTATTGTGTTGACATTTTTAGTATGCTATTCTCAGGTCGTTAACTCGAGTTGTCAATAGGAGCACGTCACAAGTCCTGCATGCATTCTAAGACCTCATTTTAAGTCATAACACTTGTTTTTACTTATAAGTTTAAATATTGGGTTGGCGCGTGTTTTGCCAAATTGAATTTTATTTACTTTGGGTTTGTCTTATTTACAAAATGCTTTCATATAGTTTTAAAGTTTGGAATTTTGGTTGGTTTTATTTTATTGTGGCATATAGTGTCCTTCTGATTAACTTGTGACTGTGATCTTAGTTTATTCACTCTCCTCGTGGTAAAACCCAACACTTGGATTTTAAGGTTGTGTCAAAAACTCAATCAAACATTATCAAACAAGTTTACATCTAGAACCTTATATCAAAACCAAAACCAAACAAACGTTAAAGACCTAACTAAAACACAACCTAAACCCTTGTATCGGTTCATTAAGACACTACTTAACCCGATTATGCACCTAAGTCTTTGACTAATCCAAGATTAACGACCAAGTAAGTCATTAGCACTACAACTTGACACCTAGCCAACCCTACACAAAGCACCCCTTTAACCCGCCACTTAACGCTTAAATGGCCACCTAATGACCCTATAATCACAATCTCACAAGTCTACGACTAGAGGTAATGATGGCTATCCCTACTATTGTGAACTCTCGGTCGATGGCCTCTCCACAACCACCATTCTATCAAGCGCAAACCACCACAACCATCATCATCTCTCAGTTCCCACCCTCTCTCTCAATCGATCGATCGATTCTCAAGTCATCTCCACCATCACCCTCATACTCTAGGTCCTCACCTCATCACTAACTCTTGCTTTTGATTCCTACAATCAACACCATCACCACCCTTTGTTCTCCACCAACTGGTTTGGATCAAGCACCAATCAGGCTCTCAAGTATTCAACCAAGCAAATCTCTTTGTTCTTTTCATTAAACAAGGTTAGATTTGCAAAACCTACAACCAACAAGCATTAAGAGTGTATATGTGTTTAAATAAACACATATAAACTATCTCTTGAAAGTTAAATCATCAAAAATATTCATAAGAACTAACAAACATCTGATTTTATTCAAAAATCAATAAAGAAATGGGGATTGAAAATTTAGAACTTGGGAGATTTATATAAACCAAGAGTTTAAACAAAAAGATTACAAATAAAAAGCCTAAAAACCTAGATGTTCTTGATAAATTGGATTAAATACTTAAATGACAATGATTATTAGGAAATTGTTGAGAAATATTATAAATAATCTACAAATTTTGATAAAAAATAATGGATAGATTAATTTATATAATTAATTCAAGGAAATAAAAGGAAATAGTTAAAAAAAACTCCAAACCTGGTAAAAATCTATAAAAGTTATATAATAACCCTTATATTATATAGGAATTCCTGAATAAGTTTCGAGATTTAACTCACATGTATGATTGAGTTCTATATTTTATAACATTTTGTAAATAGAAAATTTAAACAAATAGCAAAACAGTGAGATAAATTATGAAAACTTTACATGTATGGTTGAGTTCTATATTTTATAACATTTTGGAATAGAATAGTATGTATGAATTTCGGAAATTTTAGAGATGTTTAACTATTTCTGCTAATTAATGTGAAATTTGTAAAATTCTAGAAATTTGTCTGTTATGATTTATTAACTTGAAACTTTATGAGATGATATAGATTTTAGAATATTTTGGCTGGTAAGTTTTGGTGATTTTTGAATAACAGAAGCTATCAAATTGGAATTTGGGCAATTTTTGTGTTAAAAGTGCTGCAAATTTTAGAGAAATTAGATTTATTCTAACAAATAATTATTTTATAAGAATTATTTGACTTTTTGGCTGGAATGAAGGTGAGTAAAATAACTCCTTTTTTATTTATAAATTTGAAGGAAAAACATACTGTTTGTGTTGAACTAGATGCATTTTTGTGAAATTTGATTTGTTACTATCATATTAACACAACCATTAATTCGGATGATGAACCGTTAAATAATATAGGTAGTGCTATTTAAGAAATGTCAACCTGCATATGCTGAGACGAGGGAAACAATGTTATATTATTTGATTGTGTGATTTGTATTTGACAGTTATAAATCAATTGACATATAGGTTTGGTTGTGAGTTTAATTGTATTGCATCACTTCAAAATAATATATATCGATTAAACCTATGTTCTCGCCAACTGTTTATTGACTACTTTTAGTATGTTTTTTTTCAGGTCAGCAAAATGTACTATAACCTCGTATATATATTCAACATGTATAGTGATTGACACAGCTACCTAGGAAAGCTATCCATATAGTTGACTATTGATATGTTTGACTTCAGCCTTTACATAGACGTTCACGTTCACTACTAGCTGGAGATATATGATGTGTTGAAGATATATTTTGATTAGGATTACTATGTATAGGTCTAAAATGTTAGACTAAATTTTGTAATATGTAATCCTAACAATTATATATTAATGAAAGTAATGTTTAGATTATTGTTGTGATTTGTATGCTTTACTAACCAATGTGTTTTGAACTAACAAGTCACACCCAAAGCATATCATGCTTTCGGTGGGATGTGACAATTGATCACATATTCTCTCTTGTCTTAAACACAAAAATGGGTTATGTTTCTCTCTTATAAAACTAGGTTTTTTACTCAACACGCTTTGCAGCGGAATCGTACACGGTGAGATAAATTGTATACTACAATCGACCCGACTTATTTTAAAACTAAATATACGTCAAGACGTAGAATAACTTGAGTTTATGTTGTAGAATATTGACCTAACATTTTGTCAAACAAAATTATGTAGCAACGTAAATCAACTCAAAGTACATAAATTAACACGTGTAGCAACATCGTATGTCGCATTATAAGGTATAGACTTCAATCGTTTTGACTTGTTTCCCGAACTAATTTTATGTCGAAACGTAAAGTAACTCGGATTCATACGGTTGAATAAACATGTATTATATTTGACTCTACGTGTTTCTAAAAAAATTATGTTAAAACGTAGACCACTCAAAGCATACAAAATAATAAGCACATAAATATTTTAAATTTGTTCGACTCATTTCGGAACAAAAATACCTCAATATGTAGACGAACTTCGATCTAACCCGACTCTTTTTTAAGTAAAGTTATGTCAAAATGTAAATTAACTTAATGTACAAAAAAACATGTGCAGCGGTGCCATACAAGCAAAAATTATATCAAAACGTAAAATAACTCAGATTTATACTATTGAATGAAAACTTATTATGTTTGACCCTACGCGTTTCCAAACAAAACTTACGTCAAAACAAATACCAACTCAAAGAGAAAATATTAATAAGGACGTTAACATTTTAATTTGGCCCACTCATTTCTAAAAATAATTTACATTTAAAAAAACATAGATGAGTTGATCAACTCAGATTACATTTATATAAGAACGTTAAACTATTTATATATAGACTGAACTAGACGGTAAGTAAACACCCCTGCCACCAATTATAATATTCTTATAATTTTTTCAGTTGTTTCCTACTATATGAGTTAATACATATTTGGCTTGTTTTTTTTTTAAGTTATAGGATATTTCTTGAAAGTTGAAACCATGTTTTTAGGTGTGATAAATTGATTGGTTCGCAACACACAATTTTACTTGAAATGTTTTGATTTGATAATCAAAATTAATTCATGTTTTACAAAAAAATATCACGTGGACTCAATATATTAATACATGGAAAAAGAGTAGTTTCAATTCTTACGCATAAATTTATATTAATAGAAAACAAAATCCAACTCTACAACTATGATATATAGTCCATTATGGTTGGGAACAAAACAATCATTTTTAATAACTTGTTTATCAAGCAATAAAATATGTATTCTATCTCAGATTTGTGCAGTGTGTCCTGACCCCAAGAAACAAACTACACATTCAACAAAATCATACACCCGCAAAATTAACAAAATGGTTCAAGAAACATAACTAATAATTCAAAGCTTCCCATTTACAAACCACAATATACATCTTTAGATAAACGTGACTAACCAAAGATATGAAATATATTGAAGGAAATTTACCAACAACTTAACTACCATAGTTCTATACCATGCATATACAGACTCTTTTGATCACTTCATAAACTCGAACAGATGCTCGGGGAGCATACGAATGATCATATCATCCGCCCGTGGATGCAGTCTTACCACAACACGATTCGCACAACTAATTGATTTCTTCTTCGACAACTCACGTCGAAGAGCCATTTTAAACACCAGTGGTAACGAAGGATCGTTTTCTTCAACGCCCACATTTCGTCGGACATTGTGACACCCATTGAAGAAAGGATGCTGAAGCGCCTGCACGGCCGTGGGGCGTGCACAAGGATCCCACGAAAGAAGCGAACCTATCAGATTAATCGCTTCTGCGCTCGCATTCGGCAACACTTGAGAAAACCGCACACCACTACACTCTGGAAACCGATACTTGATATCTCTTGCAAGCTCAAGTCCATACAACCATGATGCTTCTGTAGGGGTGCCTAATACGCTGCATATCTTATGCATCACATGCACATCCGAAGGGCCTTGAAACAGCGGTCGAAAGGCGAATAGTTCCGCCATGATGGCACCCACTGCCCACATGTCAACTGCAGAATTGTAAACCTTTGAGCGTAGAAACATCTCGGGGGCACGATACCACGCTGTGGTAACATTGTGGGTGTAGGGAACATGATCATAAACATTCGTCTGTCGCGCTGAGCCGAGATCACTGATCTTAACCAGATTATTATTGGACACGAGAATATTCGAGGGTTTTAGGTCACGGTGAATGTAGCCCTTGTGGTGCATGTACGCAATCCCTTGAAGGATCTGAAAGCACAAGTCTCTAACCTCGGATTCTGAGAATGGCACCTTTATATGCATTTGATCGACGATATGATCGTAGAGGGTGCCTTGCATGTACTCAAACACCAAGAAGATGGTGTTGTTTTCGTTGATCAAGTCTTTGAGGGTTACGATGTTTGCATGCTTGTGGCACACGAGCAGTGATCCGACTTCCCTCTCGATCATCGTCTTCTCGTACGGCGATGATTCGTATTTTGTTAACAGTTTCTTGATCGCCACGATTTCATACGTTTGCTTGTTCAATGCTTTCCAAACTACGCCGTACGATCCTCTTCCAAGTTTTTCGATTATTTGATAATTCTCCATCAAGAAAATAAACACCACACAGAGGAAGATCAACAAGGGGTTGAAGGGAGATCGAAGAGAGGTGAGCGTTGTGATTTGTAAATATTATTGTGTAGTGATTTTATTGCTTATTTATACTAGTCATTCAGGATATGTTTTGATATGTATGGATTTTTTAAATCTTCGGATTAGATTACGTACGAAATATCCTCGAGCGGATATTTTCCATTAATACGTCAAAGTTTAAAACATATATACAAAAAAAACTAATTACTTTAATCATGTATCCAAATGTATGATTATTCTTTATATATATACTACTCATTGCGGATGTTTATCATATAAAAGATCGTTAGGGTTTTATAAACTTCGAATAAGAATTAGATACAATCAATTATTTTAATCTTGATAAGAACATAACCAAATGTAGTTGAAGATTCTTATTTAGTTTTATATATACCACTCATTACGGATCTTTATCGTATATAAATTGTTAGGGTTTTAGATTCTTCAAATTTGAATTTATTTCCTTATATTATGTACCATACGTACTGCTTTTACCGTATCTTATATTTATATTATGTACCATACGTACAGTTTTTACCGTATGTTATATCTAATATTATGGATAACTAGCCATAAAAGCATAGTCAAATGCATGATTATTATATATTTTTATTATGATAAATATTTAATTGTAAGTAATATATATTATTTATTCAGTATTAACTTATTTCGATACTCTTATTTACTTGTATGATTGCTAGTTAGTATTTAAAAAGCCTAAATTTTCATTTTTACCCTAAAAGTTTACAATTTCTCTCCTCAAATTTAGCTATAGGTACATCTGATGCCCAACAATAACCTATTTTTCTTTTTTACTCAATCATTATTTTTGTTGGGTTGTTTATATTTTTCTCTTTTAACTTATTTTAAAATATTATTACGATATTTTTATTTTTATTCACATTTTGGTATTATATTTATTCAACATAAAATTGTGCATAATAATGTATAGCTTATCAAATCACGAACATACAATGTCAAAACTTGTAAAACATGTCAATTGCTTAAGAGTTTCTTTTTCTTTTTTTCTTATGACTTTTAAAATATAAAATTTTATGAAATTAATATTTATAAGTGCTTAAGCATATTAATGTCTTTTTTTCAGTTGTTACGTGTTTATTTTTATCAATGTTTCAACGTGAATTTTTTCTATGACTTTGCTTTTTACATAAGCTTTAATTAATATAATTGTTTTCATTGTCACGCATGGGTTTGTGATGCTTTTATTATTTTATATAAAGTTTTAAATGTTACTAATGTTGTTTAGGTTTTTGTCATAGAGTTATGAATGTCACAAAGCCCCTTCAACTTCCAAAATTGCGGGACGGTTTGATATTAGTTTTTTCACGTTTTACGGTTCCCACAACAGCGTAGTGTTTCTAAGATCTCAAATGTTATCAATAACATTTAGAAATTGTTTTTCTTATATAAAGTTGTGTATCTTTTTAATGACACGTTTAACACGTGGGTTTGCGCTATATTTTGACTTCAGTTTTTCACAATTTATGTTCACGCCGCAAAGCAGGTATCTAATACTAATTTAGCGTATATTGTAGTGTAAGTAAAAAGGTCAGCATGTATCTATCCTTGTTTAAAGCGACGCTCTACCCCCAAGTGACACTTACCTACTTACATAATTTCTTTTCCCGTTACTTGCAGTACCTCATTTACAATATGATTACTATGTGGACCTCACTAACAGTATCTTGTACGTAAAAGTGTCTAAAAATACAAGGTAAAAAATACTAACAAAATTTGGGTTATATGTTATGGTGTGAAGTAAAGGAGAACGAGAGACAACAAGATTATTAGTAGTTGCTCTTTTTAGATTAAAAATGGATACAATATTGCTTTTTAGTAAAATTTAGTCAACAGATGGAACGGAGATGGTTGTTGTTTGATGCGTGCTTCATTTGATCTGCCTTTTATATAGTATGACACTATTATCAAAGCAACATTGTTTAACTAGAGTCTTAAAATACAAGTTTATGGACGGTTGACTTTTTATCGCTAATTACCCTCGGAATTTATTCTAATTAATTTATTATTTTTAATGCTATAATTTTATAGAAGCGTAAATGAAAATTACCCGGTCAATTCGGGTCGGATGAAGTTGGTAATTAATAAAAGTATGAACAATAATATAAAAATTATCAGGATGTAAAAATCATATAATATAAAAATGTTGGTCTTTATCAAATAAAATAATATATGCTCGTCTAATTTTATCTTTTTGATTGGGATGGTAAAATGAAATTGGTTTTATTTTGGAAGGATCCCATGGAAGATCATTCACATCCATTATAAGGGATTTACCATTTGAAAATAATGATTCAAGCTTTTATGGCTGCAGGATCGGTTATAGTCATTCAACACAAGGTTTAACTCTCAAACTCATTTTTACACACTCGAGTGATGATGCAAAAACCTTGAAAGAGTTTATAATAATATACTAAGTTAATAAACATGAGAATTGGTTTTCAAGATACTTGTATATATTACTTCTCAACTCAAAGTTTACAAGACTCTAACAAGCATACTAACTGAGTTACAATGAGAAACTATATATATTACTATCTATAACTAGTTATATTTAGATTACCAGTCAGAACTTACTACTAGACAAAAATTACATTGTTAGAAGTAAGACATCTAAGATAAAAATACTATCCTAGACTAGGTAGTCTTGGTAGATCCATGACTTACCTTTTGTCACTAACTAAATATGGTAATTGTACTAACTGATAAAAGGTGAATAGTGGAATAAAATATGGTCAACTACATGGACGTGAGAAAGTGCCTTACAGTATATTCGAGGTGGCAAGATTGTCAGACCGACTATACATATGTCCACTGGTTAATAGTTTGTTCTGCCGAATGTTAACAGGCTTGGGAAGAATAAGTTCTTCCGAAGCCATTTATACTTCGAACGAATAAACTTATTCCAAGACTTCTGCTGGTCTTCAAGACTTGATTCTCTGGAAGTCTTTGTCTTGAAACTTTTAATTGTTTAGCTTCGGAAGAGAAATTACTTAGTCTAAAAAGACTTAGTTTCTCTTCGGAAGTTCTTCTTGTTTGAGCTTTGGAAGTTCTTTAACTTGAGTTCGGAAGTGCAGGTTAGCTTCGGAAGACTTTCTTAAGTTGCACCAAAATTCTTCTTAGTGTTTTTTTGGTTGCACCAGCCTTAGACATATCTGACCCAACAAACTCTCCTTAGGCTGATGCTACCAAAACATCACTTTTTTTTACTTCTTAAAACTTTTAGCACCAAGGAAAGAAGATACTTATCCGTTTCTTTGTTCTTTCCAAAGGTGATGCTGAGAAGTTTGTACAAGTCAGTAGTAGAAAACAAATCCAGTCTATTACTCTGGTTGACATGTACCCTTTGTTGTAGCCCTCTATGAGAGTTAATTGATAGAGCTATAGTCATACTCCCATCTTAGTATTGGTTCTAAATCCAGGCCTTCAACCATTTTAAGGAAGGTCTCTCCTTTGGTTGACCCTTCTTTTTGTTCGTTTTCTCAAATCTTCAATTCTTCTTTATTCTTTGCCTTCATGGTTAGTTCAGCAAGAGGAAGGCTGTTCAAGTGCTTTTTAGATAATAAAATACTAACAAAATTTGGGTTATATGTGATGGTGTGAAGTAAAGGAGAACAAGAGACAACAAGATTATTAGTAGTTGCTCTTTTTAGATTAAAATACATTCAATATTGCTTTTTAATTAAAATTAGTCAGGAATGGAGATGGTTGTTGTTTGACGTGTGATTCATTTGATCTGCCTTTTATACAAAAGTATGTCACTATTATCAAATCAACATTGTTTAACTAGAGTCTTATAATACAGGTTACTGGACGGTTGACTTTTTATTGCTGATGAATCTAGAAATTTATTCTAATTGATTTATTATTTTTAATGCTATAATTTTATAGAAGCGTAAATAAAAATTACCCAGTCAATTCGGGTTGGATGAAGTTGATCATATAATAAAAATATGAACAATAGTATAAAAATTATCAGGATGTAAAAATCATATAATATAAAAATAATGATCTTTATCAAATAAAATAATATATGCTCGTCTAATTTCATGTTTTAGATTAGGATGGGAAAATGAAATTTGTTTTCTTTTGGAAGGACCCCATGGAAGATCATTCACATTCATTATAGGGGATTTACCATTTGAAAATGATGATTCAAGCTTTGATGGTTGAAGGATCGGTTATGGTTACTCAACACAAGGTTTAACTCTCAAACTCACTTTTACGCACTCGAGTGATGATGCAGAATCCTTGAAAGAATTGATAATAATGTACTAAGTTAATGAACACGAGAATTGGTTTTAATGATACTTGTATTTATTACTTCTCAACTCAAAGTTTACAAGACTCTAACAAGTATACTAACTGTGTTACAATAAGAAACTATATATACTACTATCTATAGCCGGTTATACTTAGATTACCAGCCGGAACTTACTACTAGACAAATAATACATTGTTTGAAGTAAGTCATCTAAGATAAAATACTATCCTAGATTAGGTAGTCTTGGCAGGTCTATGACTTAGCTTTTGTCACTAACTAAACGTGGTAACTGTACTAATTGATAAAAGGTGTTAGATCTCGAAAGGCTGGTGCAATCAAAACCAAGCACTTAGACTATTTTTGATGCAACTTATAAATGACTTTCAAAGCTAAGTATGGACTTCTGAAGGGAATGATTTTTTTCTAAAGACAAAGTGCAAGATCATCTTTCGAAGGAAAAGCTCCAGCTTCCAAAGACAAAGTCTTCTCTTCCTAAGTTCAAGACTTAAAAGAATTCAAAGACAATGACTTCCGAAGAAGAAATCATCAAGCCACAGAAGAAGCAGCATCTTCCGAAGTATAAAAGGCTTCGGAAGAACTTGTTTTTCCGAAGCTCATTAACCTCAGAAGATGCTGCTATGATCCACTGGACATGAGTATGGTTCTCTGACACTCCGCAATAGACCTCTGATACTTAATGGTGTTTTACCAAAAGGCCATGTAGTTAACCATACTTTATTTCACTGTTCACATTTATTTGTTAGTACAATTGCCAACTATAGTTGGTGACAAAATGTAAGTCATGGACATGTCATGACTACCATATCTTAGATAAGACATTATCTAAGATACCTTAATTATAGCTTTGTAGTATTTGCTTTAGTTATAGGATTCTAGCTGGTATCAAAGTATAACCGGCTGTAGGTGATAGTTTATATAGTTTCTCATTATAACTCTTGTATCATGCTTGTAAGAGTCTTGTAAACTTTGAGTTGAGAATTAATATATACAAGTACCTTGAGAATTATTTCTTTGTGTTCTTAAGTTATTTAGTATTTTATAATCAACTCTTTGAGAGATTCTGCTTCATGAAACCATGTGAGTCTAAGTG
This sequence comes from Flaveria bidentis, assembly GCA_018326385.1. Classification (NCBI taxonomy): domain Eukaryota; kingdom Viridiplantae; phylum Streptophyta; class Magnoliopsida; order Asterales; family Asteraceae; genus Flaveria; species Flaveria bidentis. The sequence goes on from BJCM01270585.1 coordinate 26,458, forward strand.
AGCTTGAGAGAAAACAAAGTGTTAATTGACATATAATGATCCTCCAATTGGTATCAGAGCTTTTTAAGCTCTTGATTGTGTGATCTTACCATCCGAATCAACTTGTTTCACTCCTCTCTTTACCACACTCTAAAATGGCCCTTATTTAGAAATCTAAAGTTGAGATGGGGATGATGACTAAAGCACTTATCATCACCCCTGAAAACTTTAGAAAATTGAGTAGATGCATAGAAGGTTTCATCAGATATCTTGATGGTAGAATATGGTTGTCTATCATGAATGGTCCTTATAGGCCAAAGGTTGCTGCACCTGGAGGAAACGGTGCCATGATCGAGAAGGTTGTTGAAGACTACTTCGATGAAGACTGGAAGAAGATGAACATAGACAGTAATGCTATGAAGGCTCTTATGACTGCTATACCCAACTCCATCATGGTGGGATTTGAGCATTGCAAGTCAACTAAAGAGATGTTTGATGCACTATCACAAATGTACTCTAACTCCAATGACTCCAAGAAAGATTCACTCAAGCAACAATTTGAGAAATTTACCTACATTGCTGGAGAGACCCTCAACTAGCAATACTTTAGTTACATGGATCTTATTTCTTCCCTTCAGTATGTGGGAGTTACAATTGACTTGAGAGACTTCTCAAGAAAATTTATGATTGCACTCCTAAATGGGTGGGCGTTATACTGTGTCTCCATCAAAAGGACAGAGAATCTAAACTCCCTTACCATGACTGAACTGTATGATATTTAATGGATACTGTGTAGAGATGGAAAACAAGAGGGGCCATACGATGAGCAGACCCTCAAGCCTTCTTGTTGGCAACACTTTATTGGTTGCAGAAGGCTCAGGACCCAACCAACCTTAGGAGTACCTAACTTACTCTCAGCATATATCCTATTTTTTAGGACCCTACATCACATTTCCTGAGACTCCAAGGTCTCAACAAGCTCAGCAAGGATCTTTCCAGGTCGATTGTGCCTTTATCTCAGGAAATGAGCACTATGGCGATAATCAGTTTTGCTTTGATGATCTAGAGTGCTTCAGCCCAGATGATGTTGTGTACGTGGACATAGTCCAACAAATAGCTCTGCTTACCTACAGAGCAAAGAAGTTCTTCAAGAGAACTAGAAGTAGTTCCCTCAAAACCTAACTAGCAGCAAGTTTGGGTTTGACAAAACCAAGGCAAAATGTTACAACTATAACCAACTTGGTCATTTTGCTAAGGAATGCAATACTCCCAAGTCAAATACGAGAATCTCTCATGCCTCCTCACAAGCCTCTACAACAACTAAAACAGCAGTTGTAGCTCAAGAAGTTGATTGGAGCTTTATGGTACATGATGTGACTCCTGCTCAAGCACTCATGGCTGGAACAGATGACAACAAGGTATATGAACATCTCTATACTCCAGCTTGTATAGCTAAGGTAAAACTGTATCAGGACTAAAATATGGAAACTAAATCTAATATTGAGTCTTTAAATATTCTAAAATCTAACTTTAAAAGTGTTGAATCTAACTATCAAAGAAAAATTGAAGTGTTCGAGAAAACTGTGTCTCTTTTAAAATATGAACACACAAATTATAAGACTCTGCAAGACCGGTGAAGGGTGGTCACTTACAACACAACAACACGAAGAGGAGAGCAACTTAACTTAATCAAACAGTGAACTGGATTAACCAAAAGTAAAGACACTAAGAACACAAGTAAGTAAGAGACAGAACAAGAGAACAAGATACACAAGTAGATGGTTTTCAAGATTGCAGTATATTGCTTTCTCAAGTTCTATTACAAGTGTTACAAAGCATAAAAGAATGTTACAAGAACATGAGATACTTATACTACATCCTACAGCCGGCCATACTTTGAAGGCCGGCTGGATACAATTGACTAGACACAAAACAAAATCAATTGTAGAGTCAAAAGGCAGATTGCCTTTTGACTAGTGACTATGACATGCCATAGCTCATATCCTTATCTATTACAAAAAGGATAAAGTACATGAAGTAGAAAGTTACAGACTCAAAACCTTAATATACAGTTACCAAAAGCATGGACCTTTTCACCAACTCATGTAAGTTGGTGACGTTATAAAGTTGCAACGAAAAGGGGTCCAACTTTATGGAAAAGTACATCAGATAAAGCATGTTGTTAAAAGTATTAAGAAGAAATCTGTCTTCAAGTGTTGGCTTTGGAAGAAATTGTCTCTTGAGTCTTCAGAAGACTTCATCTTTGGCTTTGGAAGATATTGGTCTTGGCTTCGAAAGATTTCACACTTAGAATATTTCTGTTGCATGTGTGAAACTTCCGAAGCATTCTTCTTCAGTATACTTATGCAACATGTAGGAAAGACTTTGGGTGTTTAAGTTGCTTCAGCCTCTTCATACAATCTCTATAAACTCCCCCTTTGCTGATGCTACCAAAACACTAGTAGACTTTAGATATTGACAATCCTTATCAGAATAATAACCATTCCTTTCTTCATGAGATGATCAGGATCCCTCAAACTGTCAAAGTGTCTCCTTATGTTAAAAAGATCATGTAGAGGCAACTGAAACATGTCTTCCCATGTATAGTTATTCTTAATGCCTTGATCTCTAATGACATGCCATCTTACCGGATTTAAGGTGTATGTCCAGGACAAGATGGGTCTTCCTGATGCTAGAGGAGCTATTTGAATGGGAGATGATGTAGCATCCTCTGGCTGCACATCCACAGGATGTTCTGACTCATCATGAGGTTCAGAATAGGATGCAACCTTATTCTTCTTTGGCTTTGGCTTTGGCTTTGGCATTGAAGCCATCCTTTTCTTTTTCTTTATCACTTTTAACAGAGAAGATAGGCCTAGAAAACCTAATTAATCTTTATTATCTTTCTCAGTTGGGTCTTCCTCTCTCACAGGTTCAGAAGGAGAGGGAGGTTGACCCTGTGTGGATCAGAAGATGAAGCTTGCTAAGATTCAGCAGGAGGTCTAGGTTGTGTTGTCTCTGGTTGTTTAACCTTAACCTCCACTTCAAGTGAGGCTTGACTTGGCGGGGAGTGTAAGTCAATCAACTCTCCACTCCTTATCTTCTGCTTGATCACCCTGATATGCTTATCCATAGGGGATAGAGACATGGGGCCAAGTCTCCTTCTGGAGAATCCATACAGATTCAAGAAGTTCATCATCTATAGCCTGTTTGCAAACTTCTTCATACTCTTCTGGATGGTGGCTCTTGACTTAGCAGCTTCTTCCCTTAGCTTCCTTTTGGTTGTTTTTCTTTCCTTGACTATCCCAAGTTCAAGTTTTTTGAGATACTCAAACTCAACATAGTCATAGGATAAGGGAAGAAGTGCTTCTGCCTGATAGAGGCCTGTGGCACTCAAGTTGTTGATCATTTTGATCTTATCTTTTTCTTTATCTACCTGAGGTTCTTGTTACATCCTCATGTGTAGGACTTTCTTGAACTGGGGAGAGAGTAGGTACATGCTTGTACAATCTTTTTTTTCTTCTGTTTTCTTTGATTTGTTCCAATAGCTTTGCATCTTCTGCCTCTTTCTTCTCCTTTGACCTTTCCATGTCAACAAGTTCATTCAATTCCTCTAAGGGGAGAGAAATGACATTGTCAATGTCATAGTTCCTGGTCTGCAAGTAATTGATCCTGACTGCCCTCAAATCATCATCCAAAGTGTTTGGTCTGGGAGTAGCCCTGATTGTAGTCTCCTTGAGTCTTGCAGTCCCAGAAGAGGAACTTTCTCCCCTCAGCTTCCTTTTCCTCTCTCTCTCCTCCTCCTCAATTTCCTCAGATGTCATATTTCTTTTCCCTTTGTCACTCACAAACCTTTATGACTCAGGGTGGAGAGAGCTTTGGCCTTTATTGCTTGATGTAGCTTCTGAGCTCTGGCCAGAGAGAGGTTGAGAAGCACCTTCACCTGCAGGTGTTTGTAAAAGGGTATGGATCTCTACAGCAGTTGATGTTGATGGGACAAGGTTCTCAGGTTCTGCCACTGGGCCTTTAGTCAAGGTTTCCCTTATGAAACTAACCTTAGGGTCTGCCTCAACATCCAGTTGACCGATGGCATTGCCTGATTGCCTTAGTCTTCTTTTGAAGCTGTACTCTGCAATGATCTGGTCCTGGATTCTTTGAGCCATCCTGTCAGCTTGTCTTGATTGGCTTGGATTGACAAGTGACATGTTGACTAGATCCAGACTTTCATAGAAGTTCAAGGTGTGAAAATTGAAGGTCTCTTGCTGCCCTTGAACTCTAAGAATGATGAGGGCTCTTCTGTTGCTGTCATACCTCCATCCAATGATGTGATTTGAAGTTGATGGAGATGACATAGTCCTTGGTATCCCTTCCTCAAACAGACTCTATGTTAAGGAGTCTATAGATTCCATATCAATAAGAACTTGAGGAAGTTGCTGAGTATGCACAATTGCAAGTGAGGATGGTGAATCCTTAATGTTCAAACTCTCTAAAGAAATACCAGGTTCTATGATTGTAATGACTTTCTCCCCCTTTATGGTAGCATCACTCACTTGCATAGGTGATCTAGGAGTTAGATCAATCACATTCACAGGTTCTTGTGTTCCTGGTTGAGATCCTCTTAAAGGTCTCCTAGCTAGTTTGTCCTTAAGATATGAAATCTCAAGTTGTTGATCATTGACCCTGTTTTGCAAGGTAGTCACTTGAGATTGAAGGTGACTAACCTTGGAGACTAAATAGGTGCATGTTTTAGATAGTGTTTGCACCTTTAGTCTTAGATTCCCTTCATCTTTATCAGATGAATCATTGGGGGATGAGATGATTGGAGAAGAGTCCTCTCTCTCATCACCAGCTTCAGGTTTTTGGCTGTTGGATTTCCTCTGCTCACTGGCAGCCTCAGTTGAGGAGTCAGTAGGCTGAGTTGCCATGGTTGAGGTCTTAATGATGTAATCACTTGCAAAAGTGAGAACCTCTTCCATATGGACATCATGAACAGGTTCAAAAGTGTCCACCTTAGTAGTAGGTGACTGATGTGGGATAGAAATAGGAGACTCAAGAGCATTCATCTCTCTTTGAGTAAGGGAAAAGAAGAGAGAGTCATGATACTCATTGAAACCTAGATCTTTATTAGTATAAAAGTCAAGGTTGGGAATTTGTTGGTTTAGATCTAAAGGCTGGGGGTGGTAAATGTCCCCTGAAGGTTGATCACTTGATTGTTGAGACTCAGAGTGATAGCTTAAGGCAGTTAGGCTTAGGAGCTCATCAGGCTAAGCATGAGGAACCTCAGCACTGATCATAGAAGGAATTGGAGTGGTTTGCTCCTCAGGAGAAGTGGGAGCTCCAGTGTCCACTTCTTCCTGTATAGGTGAGTGTATAGGGGCCTGCACAGACTGAATCGTCTGAGTAGGGTTTCGTTTGTGTTTTCTTTGGTAGGTGATGGTGATTTGTGGCTGTTGAGGTGGTTGGGAAGTAGATAGTGTGGGTTCAACACTAGCTGGTGCTACTAGGTTGTCACCTTGAGCAATGAGCTCTAACATTTTTGGGACCAGGGTTGTTTCTACCCTAGAGAAGTCAACAGTGGGCTTTCTTAGTATTTTAAAGATGGCAGGCTTCATCTGTTCTAATTTAAGACTATTACCTATTCCCCTTAACTGTGAGCCCAGTTCACAGTTAAGAATGTATTGAACATATCTAGGGAACATGTAATACTCTAAGGAGTCCAAGTTTGCAAGCAGATTTATGTAAACAAATTGAGAGTACCTGAACTTGACTCCCTGAACTATCCCATGGACAATAAAGGAGAGATCTTTAGGAATCTTGTCCCATCCACCATGCTTGTTTGATAAGCTGTGGATAACCACATGGAGCAGGAATTTCCATTAGGATGAGACCTTCCCTTTCTTGAAGGTCTTGATAAAATAATATCCCTTATATCCCATCTGCACAATGGACTAGTTTACAACTTCCTTGGGAAAGAACACCTCACATTCTTCATCATCCAGCTGAAGGTGCATGTTGATGATGGTCAGAGTGATGAAGATTGTTCTTCTCTGCACTGTGGCAGATAGTGCCTTCTCCCCATCCATGATGACCTCTTGGCAGGTCTTCTATAATTCTTTAAAATGATCCTCATAAATTGGAGGATAATTGGTTAGGGAGGTGAAATAGTTTGACAGAGCGAAAAAACGGCAAACCTCTGAGAAATGTGGATCTTTCTTAGAGCTTAATGGAGCAACCTGATTATGTTGTTTGTGTAACTGCATGGAAAAGTTCAGATCATTTTTGTGATGAGGGTTGGTCATTTTGAGATAGCTTAAGGATGAAGAAAGAAGGAAGAAATAAATTTCAGATAGAAATTTGGGGTTTTAGGTCTGGAGGAAGAAGGAGATGATAGAAAGAGGGGGAAACCGTTGGGTTTGTATGAAAAATAATTTCAGATAAAGTTTAATGAAAAAGGATAAACTTTGAAATCTGGATGTCAGTCCCACTTCTGAAAAAGTAGTTTTGTTTTGCTCAAAAAGTAGTTTTTTGGAAGTCAAAAATCTTCCGAAGGTAAATTATCTTCAAAAGTTTTTTTAATAAGAAATCTTCCAAAGCTAAAATGACTTCAAAAGAATTTCCTAAGGATTCTAAGAATTTTGACTTTGGAAGAAAATTAAGACTTGAAAGTTTTGTTCAAGAGGACAAAGCTTTTGAGAGTTAATTTGCTTCAAAAGAAAGTTGTCATTGAAAACATATAAGAGCCGAAGAAGAGTTTTAAGCTTCGGAAGATATTTCAGAAACTTCTTCCGAAGGTAAAATACTTAGGCAATTATTTGTTTTAAAGGCATAAGTTTCTTCCAAAGTTAAAAAAAACATAACTTCTGAAGGATCAAGATTGTCAGAATTTTTAAGGAAAGTCATTAAAAAGTTTTATCCAAAGAAAACAAGAGTTTATGAAAGTGATGAACTAGACAACTTAGGACACACATATTTTAAGAAATAATAAGAATTAGTTTTAAGAAAAACCTACTCAAAGTCTATCATCCTAATAGTTGATATTAGATATTTAAATCTCTGTTCATCTAAAGCTTTTGTAAACAGATCAGCATATTGTTCATTTGTGTGAACTTTGACTAGTTTAATTAATCCCTTTTCATAATTATCTATTATTAAATGATATCTGATGTTGATGTGTTTAGTCCTTGAGTGTTGCACAGGATTCTCTATGATAGAAATAGCATTATTGTTGTCTATGTGAATGGGAGTCTCCTTGAAGTTTAACCCATGGTCTAGTATCTGATGTTGAATCCAAAGCACTTGAGCACAACAGCTTGCAGCAACAATTTATTCAGCTTCAGCAATTTATGCGGAGACATAAGTTTGTTTCTTGCATTGCCATGAGACAACTCTTCCACCAAGAAACTGACATCCCCCAGATGTAGACTTTGCAGGCATGTTGCAACCACCATAACACTATCTGTATATGCATACAGATTAAAGTCAGAATTCTTAGCATACCATAAATCAAGTGTTGAAGCACCTTTAAGGCATCTTAGAATCCTTTTGACAGTGATAAGGTGAGACATCTTAGGGTTAGCTTGATATCTTGCACATATGCAAGTGGCAAACATAATATCAGGCCTGCTAGCTGTAAGATACATAAGAGACCCAATCATGGCCCTGTATAAGTGTTCATCTACATACTCCCCCTCAAGATCAGGTCCAAGCGAGTGTTTTCTAGCTATGGGTGTCTTAGCAATCTTATAGTCAGTCATGTTGAACTTCTTGAGTATGTCTTGAACATACTTTGACTGACTAATGAAGATGCCATCTTCAACTTGCTTCAATTGAATTCCCAGAAAGAAATTGAGTTCCCCCATGGCACTCATTACAAATCTGTCCTTCATCAGCTTCACAAAGTCTTTGCAAAGCTTTAGATTAGTTGATCCAAAAATGATGTCATCTATATATACTTGAACTAGAAATATGTCATTTCCCTATCCTTTGATGAAGAGAGTTCCATCTATAGTACCTCTTCTGTATCCATGTTTGCAGAGATACTGAGACAGAGTCTCATACCACTTCTTGGGTGCCTGATGCAGCCCATAAAGAGCTTTGTCAAGCTTGCAGACATAACCAGGATGATCAGGATCTACAAAACTAGGTGGCTGTTTGACATACACCTCTTCATCAATCACTCCATACAGAAAACCACACTTTACATCAAGTTGATAGACCTTGAAGTTCTAAGATGCAGCAAATGCCAGGAATATCCTAACAACTTCCAGTCTTGCTACAGGAGCAAAGACATCAGTGTAGTCAATTCCTTTTTCTTGTGTGTATCCTTGAACAACTAGTCTAGCTTTGTTCTTAATGATAATGCCTCTATTATCCTTCTTGTTCCTAAACACCCATTTGGTTCCAATGGTAGTCTTCCTATGAGGAAGAGG
>BJCM01270586.1:0-17826 GCA_018326385.1 Flaveria bidentis
TCATCCACATACATCTGTACCAATAGTAAATCACCATCTTTCTCTTTGATGAACAACGTGCAATCAATAACCGCTATGCGAAAACCATGTTTCACCAGATGAGTAGAGAGTTTCTCATACCAGGCTCGAGGGGTTTGATGAAGCCCGTAAAGAGCCTTGTTAAGTTTATAAACTCTATCCCAATGATAAGGATCCTCAAATATTTCAGGGTTACTAATGTACACCGTTTCACGGATTTCACCATGAAGAAATGCACTTTTCACATCCAATTGATAAACTTTAATCTTCATGTAGAATTCATAGGCTAAGAAGATACGAATTGCTTCCATCCATGCTACTAGTGCAAACACTTCATCGTAGTCAATGACTTCGACTGGTCTAAACCCTTGAACGACAAGCCGAGCCTTGTTTCTGATTATAACCCCTTGGTCATCCTCGTTACACGTAAGAACCCACTTAGTGCCAATCACCTTTGCACCTTTTAGTCTGTCCACAAGAGTCCATACTCCTAACCTTTTGAACTGAAAGAGTTGTTCTTGTATAGCACTAACCCATGCCTCATTGTTTAAAGCTTCACTTACATATATTGGCTCAAATTGAGACATAAAACATCGATAAGCACTATCGTGTAGATATCCTTTTTCCATGACTGTGGCATAATCAGCTGAGTATAGCTGATTTCATGTCTGAACTCCAGATAGAATATCCCCGATGATGTTGTCCAAGGGATCATGCACAATTACTCGAGTTACAAGAGTGGTGGGAACAACTACCTCATTATTTAGATTTTGAATCCTAGGTTTAGTTTTTGTGGCTGTTAGAGTATGGAATTCTGAAGTTCCAGTTACATCAATAACAGATGCTTATGTGTTTTTAGTAGTGGGAACTTGTTCCTCCTTATCCACATTTGCAGTCTCAACTACTTCATCATCAGTGGAAGACTCACATAGGTGAAGCACTCCCCCTGAAGGGCTAGAAGTACCATCTAATGGAACCGAAAATGTCGAGTCTAGTGTAGGAGTATGCAGAACATCGTACATAATTCGAGCATATAACTAATCAGGAAGAGAATGTGGTTGATTGAAGGACTTGAAAAATCCATCGTAGTAAATGAGGAAGGAAGGTCCTTTGCCAGCAAGGGGGTGGTGTATCTTTGGACATCAACATTGCACCACACTTCTACCTGACCCGTTGAGTTGTTATAAACTCTCTTGTCTGGTATATTATATTCGAGAAAGATACCTTCTTCTGCCTTTTCAGAAAACTTCCCAGTCTGAGTTTTCTTTAATAGCATCCACGATGCTCCAAAAGGTTCTAGATACTCCAAGTTGGGGTTATGTCGCTGGAGCAATTCATAACACGTTTTTCCATGACGTTTCACCACAAAGACTCGATTAAGAGTGTAGCATGGATTAGCCACTGCCTCGTTCTAGAATTGAATATGCAGTTTAGAATTAGCTAACATTGTCCTTGCTTTCTCTATCAAGATTCGATTCTTTCTTTCAACAACCCCATTCATCTATGGAGTGTAGGTAGACGTAAACTGATGAACAATAATCCAGGTATTAGTGATACTGTTGTAGCGGACACCCTGCACATACAAAGCAATTGATTAGTTCAGGTGTGGGACCCTAGCCTTAACTGGCTGGGTGTTGTAGAGGTATCACACATCATGAACTCAACCCACTGTCCTTTAGAGGATGAGGGCATATCTTTCTTTTTTTTGTTCACACTACCAGACACATTACTTGTTTTTATCTTCCATAAACCAGTTTTGTGTAAGGCTTGTTTGTGGTAAAGAAACGACTGACTTAAGGTTTTAACTTTAGGTTCACTAATAATCTTAGGTGTAACCTTAGGAGGAGTATTAGATCTAATTTTAGAAAAACTTGGTTTTCCATCAAAAAGTTCAATTTTCCTTTTAGGTGTTTGATAATATGGACAATTTTGGGAGATATGTCCTCGTTTTCCACAACCATAGCAGGATCTCCCTTCGACAAATTGAGGAAAGTTTTGATATGGGGTTGAGTTTGGTCGGGGTTTGAGATATGTTCGGTTGGGTGAAGAATCTTGCTTTTTAGATGTTTCACCTTCTTTAACAAACTTAATTGTTTTGACATTTTGAACATCTTTCACTTTCATTTTATTTGGTTTTAGATGATTAACACGTTTAAGGTTCATTGCATTAGACCTTTTAGGTTCTGAAATAGACGTTTGTGAACTTCACCCTAATTTAACATTATCAGTTTTATCACCCAAATCCTCAACAGGTATCTTATCTGTTGATAACAAAGTAGAATCCTTCTTTTTAGTGATAGATTTCATAGGTTTACTTGTAGAATCTGGATCACTAACCAGAGGAGTAGACACCACATGATCTTTTACTGGGTTATTATTAATTGGTCTACATTTAGTGTTCAAAAAGATTTCATGTGGTGGCGATAATACCTTATAACCAAGACCTTCCCTCGTATTTCATTCTTTCACTTGGTTCTAAACTATGTGAGAAGAATTTGCCAAACTATGTGGTTTTTGTTTAGTGATTCAACTTCGACTTGCAAAACTGCTTTTTCCTTTTCAGTTTCCTCCATAGAATTTAAATAGAACTTGATGTCATTTGATTGATTTAAGGCAACAACCCCGGTTTCCCTTGGTTGTTTCCCTAACAGTTCTATCTTTTCTTTGAAGCTACACTCATTTTGTTAAGGCACGATTTGCTTCAATGTAGAGTTGTAAATCATTTACTAGATTATCATTATGTTCTAATAACCTAGAAAATTTTTAATCATTGCTTTCCCTAAATTTATCACATTCAGTACATGCATGTTTTTCAAATAATTCTTCTTTAGAACATATCTGTGTAGAACTAGACGAAACAACCATCAAAGCAGTATCAAATTCTTCGGTGACCGGAGATTTTGTGTTTGTAGCACTGAGCTCTTCTTCAACCAAATGATCAACAAAATCCATAATTTCTTTGATATGTGTAAGTGTATGCTCAGCTATGATCTCTCCTTCACTTGCAGATCCATCATCCAATGTATCAACTAAAGTAATGTTTGATTCACCATGAGAAATGAATCAGAAGGACTAGTCTTGTCCTTCATCACCTTGAGCAACGAAAGCCTTAGACTGTTTACTTGATGATGAAGCTCTAATCTAATCTTGGTCTTGTCGGTTGAATGTAGGAAAAGGATTTCCATTACCAGTCTTCTTTGGCTTTACGCTCTCACGTTTGAAGTGCCCCTTTCACCATAATTGAAACACATGACTTTGGTTTTGTCGAATCCAAATGTCGTATCTTTAGTAGCAACAAAATTTTGCCCCGTCTTTTTAACAAACTTCTTGGCTCTTCTAACAGCACTAGCCAAGGCCCACATAATATCTATGCATTCTAGCTCAGTTTCATCAACTTGCTTGTAGTCCTCATCAACAAGATGACAGTTTCAAATCTTACCAACAACTAATCCATCATAAGATTGAACAACAACAACTAGAAGGTGCATGTGCTCTTTAGCAACTTCCACGGTGACATTTCCAAGATTCTCGGTCTTCAACTTGGTAGTATTTGCCTCAGGTGCTATGTATTGGGTTTCGGATAACCCTGACGTTACAGTTCTTTATGCATTTCTTTGGGAAGGAGGAGAAGAGCTAGACACAAACACCGTTTGTAGCGATGTATCTGAAGCAGCCGGAGTTGGAACTGAGTTATATAGTGCAAGATTTTGAACATAGGATCCTTTCTTTGACTTGTATTTCATACGTAGTTCTTCCTCCCATAACTTCAAAATGAAATCATTTATGTCTAATATAGTAAGAGTGTTGATTTCTCTCAGGTTAGACACAAATGGATCCCATTTGTCTGGTAGAACATCAGCAAAACTCAAGACTTTATCTTCCATGGATGTGGTCACGCCTTTAGTGTGTAACTCACTCATTAGTTGATAGAATCAATCAATGATATCATCCAAGCTCTCATTCTCAATCAAAGAGAAATTGTTAAATTCCTTTTTAAGAACTTTTTCCTTCAGTGGTTTCAGAGTTGAATTTCCTTCGTATCTCTTTTCCAAGGCCTCCCATAATTTCTTAGACTGCTTGTTCTCAGAGAACTGATGAAATATGTCCTTAGGTATAGACTGAGTCACCAAGGCATATGCTTTCTTTTTAGCATTATGCAGAGTCTTCTGGGATTCACTCATTTCTCCGAAAGTCAATTTAACTCCATTAGCACTAACTGGTACCGTGTAACCAGTCTCAATGGATGTCCAAAGGTTTGGGTCAACTCCATTCAAGTAGATTTCAAACCATTGTTTCCACTGTGGGTATTCATCCAAATTTAACACCTTTGGCGGTTTGTATGGTTTTCAATCTCATTCTTCAGAAGTAGAAGGTTCTAGATACGCGAGTCCTTTCCATTAGTGAATGCAACAAACTGGTCTTCCATTGCTTTAAACTTGGTAAATATAGAACATGGCATATTCACTTGTGTGACTAAGCTAAGCGAAAGGGTCGCTCGTGCGAATGAAAGATACAAATGAATTCAATCGTTCGATTGGATTCAGTCATGCGAATGAGCAGGACGATTGTAATACATCTTTAGCTCCAGTTGTAACTACTTCTACAAATGAAGTATCTATCAGCACCACAATGACAAACTCAGCTAATACATCTGGGATGCCCTCAAATTCCAGCTCAGAGGCTCCACAACCATATAAAGATGCTTCAAATGTAGAAGAAAACAATGGAGGTGGTGAAAGTTATCAGGAATTTCTTGATGTTGATAACCACTCCATAGATGACAACATCAATGATGCCACACACTCATTGGATCAAGTCTCTCTTGATAAGTGTGATGATGTATTAGGAGAAACATCCATGGCAGATCTAAATTTTTCTAATTTAGATCTCTCTCAACAACTTGCTGTGATCCCTTAGCTAAGGATCCACAAGTCTCACCCCACCACAAACATCATTGGAGATGTTGTCACATGTAAGAACAAGAGGACAAACCCATGAAACAAATGTTTGTCTTCACTCTTATTTCTTATCCTAGATAGAGCCAAAGAAAATTGATGAGGCTCTAAAGGATGGAAGTTGGGTTGAAGCTATGCAACAGGAGCTGCTTCAATTCAAAAGGCAGAAAGTTTGGAACCTTTGTCATTTTCCTTATGGGAAGACTAACATTGGTACCAAATGGGTGTTTAGGAACAAGAATGATGATAGATGCATTATCATCAAAAACAAAGCTTGACAAGTTGTTCAAGAGTACACACAAGAAGAAGGGATTGACTACACTGATGTCTTTGTTCCTGTAGCAACACTGGAAGCAGTTAGGATATTCATTCCATTTGCTGCATCCAATAACTTCAAGGATTATCAACTTGATGTCAAGTGTGCTTTTCTTTATGGGGTGATTGATAAACAGGTATTTGTCCAACAACCACCTAGTATTGTAGATCTTGATCATCCTTATTATGTCTGCAAGCTTGATAAAGCTCTTTATGGGCTGCATCCACCACCTAGTAAATGGTATGAGACTCTATCTCAGTATCTCTTCAAACATGTATACCGAAGGGGTACTATAGATGGAACTCTCTTCATTAAAGGACATGGAAATGACTTAATGCTAGTTCAAGTTTATGCTGATGACATCATCTTTGGTTCAACTAATCCAAGGCTCTACAAAGAATTTGAGAAGCTGATGAAGGATAGATTTCAAATGAGTGCCATGGGGGAACTCAATTTCTTTCTGGGAATTCAAGTGAAGAAACTTGAAGATGGCATCTCCATTATTAATTCAAGTATATTCAAGACATACTCAAGAGGTTCAACATGACTGATTGTAAGACTGCTAAGACACCTATAGCAAGAAACCACTCCCTTGTACCTGATCTTGAGGGGCAGTGTGTGGATGAACACCATTACAGGGCTATGATTGGGTCTCTTATGTATCATATAGCTAGCAGGCCTGATATCATGTTTGCTACATGTATATGTGCAAGATATCAAGCCAACCCCAAGATGTCTCACCTTATCACTATCAAAAGGATTCTAAGATACCTCAAAGGTGCTTCAATATTTGGTCTATGGTATCCTAAGAATTTTGACTTCAATTTGTATGCATATACACATAGTGATTATGGTGGTAGCAACATGACTACAAAGTCCACATCTAGGAGATGTCAGTTCCTTGGTGGAAGGGTTGTCTCATGGCAATGAAAGAAACAACTTGTTTCTCTGCATCAACTGCTGAAGCTGAATACATTGTTGTTGTAAGTTGTTGTGCTTAATTGCTTTGGATTCAGAATCAGATGTTGGACTATGAGTTAAACTTCAAGGAGACTCCCATAAACATAGACAACAATAATTCTACTTCTATCATAGAGAATCATGTGCATCACTCAAGGACTAAACACATCAACATCAGGTATCATTTAATAAGAGATAATTAGGAAAATGGATTAATTAAACTAGTCAAAGTTAACACAAATAAACAATATGCTGATCTGTTTACAAAAGGTTTTGATGAATAGAGATTTAAATATCTAATATCACCTATTGGGTTGATAAACTTTGAGTACATTTTTCTTAAACTAATTCATATTATTTCTTAAAATTTGTGTGTCCTAAAGTTTTCTAGTTCATCATTTTCATAAGCTCTTGTTTTCTTTGGATGAAAATCTTTTTGAAGACATTCCTTAGATTTTTGAGAATTTTTTATCCTTCGGAAGATATGTTTTTATCTTCGGAAGAAAATCATTCCTTCAAAACAAATAATTGTCTAAGAAATTTACCTTCGGAAGAAATTTCTGAAATATCTTCCGAAGCTTAAATGCTTGTCTCACACACTTATATGTTTTCAAGGAGCATTCTCTTCCGAAACAAATTAACTCTCATAAGCTTTGTTCTTCTATAACAAAGCATTCAAGTCTTAATTTTTCTTCCAAAGAAAAATCTTCACAACTCTCAGGAAAATATTCCGAAGTCATTTTAGCTTTAGAAGATTTTTCATTAAAACTTCCGAAGATAATTTACCTTCGGTAGCTTTTGACTTCCTAGAAGACTACTTTTTGAGCAAAAGCAAATTACTTTTTCAGAGGTGGAACCGACATCCGGATTTCAAAATTTATCCTCTTTCATTAAACTTTTTGTGAAAACATTTTTCCTGTATAAGCGCAACGGTTTCCCCCTATTTCTATCATCTCCTTCTTCCTCCTGACCTAAAAACCCAAATTTCTCTTTGAAATTTTTTTCTTCCTTCTTTCTTCATTCTTAAGCTACCTCAAAATGGCCAACCCTCCTCCCAGAAATGATCCAAACTTACCATGCAGTTACACAGACAACATAATTAGGTTTCTCTATTAAACTCTTAGAAAGATCCACATTTCTCAGAGGTTTGCTATTTCTTGGCTCTGTCAAACTACTTCACCTCCCTGACCATTGATCCTCCATTTTATGAGGACCATTTGTTTGAATTTTTGAATGCCTGCAAAGAGGTCATCATGGACAGGGAGAAGGCACTATGTGCCATAGTGCAGGGGAGGACAATCTTCATCAATCCGGCCATCATCAACATGCTTCTTCAGCTGGATGATGAATAAGGTGAGGTGTTCTTCCCCAAGGAAGGTGTTAACCAGTCCTTTATGCAGATAGGATATGAGGGAGACTTCTCTGTAAAGACCTTAAGGAAATGGAAGGTCTCATCCAAATGGAAATTCCTGCACCATGTGGTCATCCACAACTTATAAAACAAGCATGGTGGATGGACCAGATTCCTGAGGATCTCCCCTTCATTGTCTATGGGATGGTTTCGGGGAGTCAAGTTCAGGTACTCTAAATTTGTTTACACTAATTTGCTTGCAAACATGGACTCCTTAGAGTATTACATGTTCCCTAGAAATTTTCAACACAATCTTAAGGGGAATAGGTAATATTCTTAAACTGGACAGATGAAGCCCGACATCTTTAAGATAATGAGAAAGCCCATTGTTGGCTTCTCTAGGGTAAAAACAGCCCTGGTCTCAAAAATATTAGAGCTCATTGCTCAAGGTGACAACCTAGTAGCACCAGCTAGTGTTGAACCCACACCTTCTACTTCCCTACCACCTGAACAACCACAAATATCCCTCACCTACCAAAGAAAACACAAACGAACCCCTACTCAGACTATTCAGTCTGTGGAGGCCCCCATATACTTACCCACACAGGCAGAAGTGGACACTAGAGCTCCTACTTCTGATGTGTATGTATGATGTATGATCACATGAAAGTAAAGAATGGTTTTAACGAGAGAAAAGTATGTTTTATTATAAAACTAGAACACACTCAGCAACGCTGACTTTTATGTGTTTCTAGTTGGCAGGTAATGATTGCTGAGGATGGCACGAGGTGGCTACTCAGCTCTTTTAGGATGGCATCCATTTATTTAACGCTTTTGTGATGTAATGCAAAAATGTATTTTGTAACTGATTGACGTTGTATTATTTCGCAAAAGTTTTTGTAATGAAATGAGATGTTATTTTTGAATGTTTCCGCTGCAATATTTTCTTGAGGCAAATGTAATTATATGTTTTATGTGCGATGAGAATCCAACTGTAAGCGTCCTGGGTACGGGGCCTTACAAATACACATTTTAAAATGTTTTTAAATAAGATAAACTAGTCAATGTTTATCATACCAATAACCATAATTAGATTCTTAAATCTTTGTTCATCAAATGTTTTGATGAACAAATCAGCATAATGTTCATTTGAATCAACTTTGACTAGTTTAATCAGTTTTTTCTCATGAATATCTCTAATGAAATAATACCTAATGTCAATGTGCTTTGCCTTAAAGTGTTTGATAGGATTTTATGTAATGAATATAGCCCGCTTGTTGTCAATGTGGATAGGAGTACTCATAAAGTTGAATCCATAGTTTATTATAACATAGCCTAGGTGCCTAGTGGAGCCCATAGAGAGTTTTATCCAGTTTGCACACATAGTTGGGGTGTTGTGGGTGTTCAAATCTTGGAGGCTGACACATATAGACATCCCTATCTATATCCCCATATAGAAATGCACACTAAACATATAGCTGCTCACAGTAAAATTCTCTGATGCAGCATAAGCAAGAAAAATCTCACTACCTCACGTCTTGCAATAGGTGCAAATACATTAGTGTAATCAATTCCTTCCTCTTGAGTGTATCATTGAACTACTAGTCTTGCCTTGTTCTTGATGATTAAGCCTCTATCAACTCTCTTGTTCCTGAATACCCATTTTATGCCTATTGGTACTTGACCTGATGCTAGTAAACATAGGGTCCAAACCTTTTGTATTTTGAATTAAAGCAATTCCTCTTGCATTGATTCAACACAATTGCTATCTTTCAAGACTTCTTCTACCTTCTTGGGTTTTATCTAAGATTGGAAGCATGAGTACCGCTAGACATTCCCATTGTAAGTTTGTCCACTTGTTCTCACACCTTCAGAGACATCTCCATTGATGTTCTTAGCTGGATGAGTGTCATGAATCCTGAGCATGGGGATCACATCTAGTTGCATGGATAGATATAGAATGGAGAAGTTTAGCTCAAGGTTTTGAACACTTGGTCTAGCTGATGTTTCACACTTATTCAATAAGAACTGATTGAATGAAGGAGAAACAACATCAGTATCAGTTGGTTGTGAAGTAGCATTAATAGTTGCTTCTTCCTTCAAAATACTATTTCCATCAGCTTGGTGTTGTGTGTTGTCATCAGATGAGTTCCGAGGGTCACTTTGTTGACACCTGTTGAAGCTCTATTGGTTCCTGAGATAGTTATGCTAGCAGATGTGTCAATTGTGGGAGCGAGCTTTATTTTTAGTAACTCTTGGAGAACTTGGAAGAGTTATGGGTAAATCAAATAGCTTAGCACCATCAGAATCACTTTTATATGTTCCAGCTGAATCATTCTCATAAGAGGGTTTAGAAAGTTTGGAAACAATTTTAAATCAAAAATATGATCAGGGACATTACCCTTAACACAAGAAGTGTGCCTATTAACAAGAATGTCGATGATTCCTAAAATTGTTGATTTTTAATGTTACACACTATATAGGCAATAGAGGTAGATGAATATCCAACAAAGATAGCATCATCATACTTTTTAGCATATTTTGCCAAATTATCCTTTGTGTTAAGTATGTCACACCTGCTTCCAAAGAACCAAAGAAAAACCAATGAATGGTGGCCTTTTGTTCTATAACTCATAAGGGGTTTTTCAATGTGGCTTAATTACAAGAACTATGTTCTGCACATATCATGTAGTGTTAAATGCCTTTGCCCAAACTGCTAGATTTTAGCAACACCATTTTGTTAAGGAGTTCTAGGAGCACTATATTGTCTGGCAATCACTTTTGAGCTACAAAATGAGTCAAGAAATTGATTCTGAAACTCAACCCCTTGATCACTTCTAATTATCTTAACCTTGTGATCAATTTGATTCTCTGTTTTAAGAATAAAGTATTTTAAAGTTTCAGCATTTTCATCTTTAGTTCTTAAAAAGAATACCCATGTAAATCTAGTAAAATCATTAATAATCACAATGCAGTATGATTTCCTTCCAATGCTCATTATACATGTGGGACCAAATAGATCCATGTGCAATAAGTGTAATGGTGTGGTGATAGAGTTAACATCTTTAAATTTGTGAGATGCTCTATATTGTTTTCCTTTTAGAAATGCAACACAGTTGTCTTTATAAAAAAATTCCTTTTTAGGAACACCATGCGCCAAGTTATTTTTAACCAATTTATTCATGGTTGTAAAATTGCCATGACACATACGTTTATGCCATAAAGTTGACTCATCACTATTAGCTTTGGAAAGAAAGCATGATACTTCACCCAATGGGAAAATATTATTCATATCCATCTTGTGCAAATCCCCTTTTTGGGAGATCTAAGAAGCACAAGAATTATCATCCTAGGTTTAATGATAATACACTCATGTTTTATGAAGAGCATTTGGTGCTTTTGATTACAGAATTAATAAACACTTAAGAGGTTGTGTTCAATTTGTTTGATAAAGTTTAATTTGTCGACTGATAACTTACCATTGGATACACTTTCTCTGCCTAAAATGTATCCTCCGGTCTCACCTCCAAATTGAGCATGACCTCTATCAAAATGTTGAAATTATTGAAGAAGAGATTGGTTCTTAGTCATGTGT
Source organism: Flaveria bidentis (assembly GCA_018326385.1). Lineage (NCBI taxonomy): Eukaryota > Viridiplantae > Streptophyta > Magnoliopsida > Asterales > Asteraceae > Flaveria > Flaveria bidentis. The sequence continues at coordinate 11,196 of BJCM01270586.1, forward strand.
CTGGATCATCCACTATGTAAATCCACAAAGTGTTATTCTTGTCATGTGGATGTCCTTACATATAAGGTGAAAAGTTAGTTATGATTGGAAACCCAAGCCTTGCAGTTCTTGGGTTCTACCAATGAGGATGACATAATTGAACCAAAAGAAATGGGAAAGGGTTCAACATATGTCTATGAAGAAGAGGTTTGGTCTGTAGCATCTTTTTTTAAACTTCCATTCCATCCCTTTGCTGATTAGTGTAGATGATCTTGTTGAAGCTTGAGTAGCACGAAATTCTTTCAAAACTTCTCTTTTCTGGAAAGAAGCCTTCACTACCTTTTCTTCTGGAGCAGTATTCTTTTGAGAAGGTTTCAAAGGAACTCTCTTGTTCTTTTTAGTTTTCTTTGTCTTAACTTCCGAAGCTATTTTCCCTTCGAAAGAATGAGCTTCTCCCGAAAGCAATTTTACTTCGGAAACAAGATTTCCTTTTCTTATCACGTGAACCATGTGATAAGATCCAAATGTGAAACCTTTCTTGACACTTTCTTTATTAACATTATTTGCAAAATGTGTAAAGTCAATGCGGATGAACCAATGTGGATGAGCATTGACAAATGCGGATGATTAAAGTCAATGAGGATGAATAAATGCGGATGAGCATTGACAAAGGCAGATGTGTAAAGTCAATGCGGATGAACAAATGCGGATGAGCAAAGTCAATGCGGATGAACAAATGTGGATGAGCATTGACAAATGCGGATGAGTAAAGTCAATGTAGATGAACAAATGCGGATGAGTAAAAGAAATGCGGATGAACAAAAAGAAATGCAGATGAACAAAAAGGAATTGTGGATGAACACTTAGAATATTTTTTGACGTTTTGGGGAAAAAGTGAAATGTAGGCTTTGACTTAGGAGGTTCATGTAAGCTGACTTTGGAGGTCATAGATGATGTTATGGGCATCATATGATGATGTTATGATGTATGATTGATGCTTATGCATGATGGTATGTATGATGTATGTTATGTATGTATGATGCCCTGTGTGATGATATTGACTGTGCATCTTGAAGTTCCTTACATTGTATGTTTTATTCCTATGGCTTTATGTTGAATGCTAATGAATGAAATGAAAGTATTATGTAACTTAAAATGGAAGATAATGAAAAAAGGAACATAATGAAAGAATGCATGCATTAATGAATGAAGGAAAAATAAAGTAAGTCATACAAGCCTTGTATGTGGAAACACACCCAATGAAGGGTGTTAATTCAACGGTGTGTGGGTTAGCTACCCCAGAAGGATGCACACCGGGGTCTTTCTTTGTGATTGACCATTTGTATAGAACCTTTGTCACTTGCCCAAGATACTGTGGCTAGGCTACTGGGCGCCATGATGGGGGGTATATGATAGACCTCAGCCTAGTATCCGCTTTATGCATGACGGTGGGTATAGCACATGACAATGGTACACATGAATTTACCCTAGGTACTGTGGCCAGTCTGTTGTGGGCCATGACGGGGGCTCTATGATAGACCCTAGCCTAGTACTCACTTTATGCATGACGATGGGGTAAAGTTCATGGTTTTTGATGGAATGAAAAGAAGTAATGATGAACATATGAATGGAAGTAAGAAAGCATGAATGAATGAAAGTTAATGAGTGAATGATGAAGATAATAATGATATTATCAATGTGTACTTATGATGTGTGATCACGTGCATATGTAAAGAATAGTCTAAATGAATGTAAAGTATGTTTTACTTAAAACTAGAACTCACTCAACAACACTGACTTTTTATGCATTTTCCAGTTGGCAGGTAAAGTTGCTGAGGATGGCACGGGGCGGCTACTTGGCTCTTTTGGATGGTAATCTTTTGTTTAATGTTTTTGCATTGTAATGTGAACAAAAGAATTTATGCAACGAATGTTGTATTATTTTGCAAAAGCATTTTTAATGAAATTGTTGCTTTTTAATGTTTCCGCTGCAACGTTTATTTCAAGATAATGTAATTATAAGTTTTATGAGCAATGATTGGCCAGCTGTAAGTGTCCCGGGAAGGGGGCCTAGAGTATATCACTTGATTTGGAGAGTGTAAAAGGGACTAAATGATCTGTAAATCTTCAAACAAGGATGGAGAAGTCAAACCCACAAGAATCGAGCACCCAAAGTTCACAAAATTGTGCATCCTTGATTGTTTGAAGCTTGGCTGACGCATTTATGGTGTTTTCCTTCAAATGAGAGGCTGGAAATGTAGAGAATTTCGGTTGTGTGTGTGTTTTCTGGTGAAAGAAACCGAGAGGGAGAGAGGGAGAGAAATGAGAGGAGAGGTGGAGTGAGGCTGTAGTGTCTTGCATGTAATTGTAGTGGAGAAGAAGAGGGTGAATGGTGAATGGTGGAGAAGGATAGTGCTAGGGGCGACCGATTTGGCTTGTAGTGGGGTGACTTTGATTTAAATTTTAAATGGTAAATTATATTATGTATTGTTATTTTGTAGTGTTGTGTAGTATATTAAAGAGTATAATTTAGTTAGTTGTTAATTATTGTGCATGAACATGCATGCATTAACCGAGAATAAAGTGTGTAAGAACACATTTTAATTGTTTCAACTAGGATTAAATTTTTGAAATGGTGACTAATTGACTTTCTCGGAACACTAAGTTTCCATAAGCTAAAGCTTGAACTAGATAAATCATCACAAAAAGACACATTAAATAACAAAAATGGTAATAATTGCAACAATAATAATAATATTGGAATAGATATTAACATTAATATTAATTGAATGTGTAATGATGTTGGTTGAAAAGGTTAGAATTATGAACTAGAGGTTGATTGTCACATTCTATCATTGTTTAGGAAATTTCCTCCTGAAATTTTAGCTTCGATTAGATTCGCAACGGGTGGGTGTGAAGAGGTGCGGATAACTCCATCTCATTTCATCTTCTCGTTCCTAGGTGAACTCAGGTCCTCACCTAGAATTCCATCTTACCTTGACCTTGGGTATGTGACTTCGTCTGAGTTTCATGACCAACCGGTCAGTGATCTCTATGGGCCTTCCACAAAGTTCAACTTGTCGCTTATCCTAGCTTCCTTCAATGGTATCTCCAAGGTCGTGTCTACCAGGCACTTCTTTAGGTTTGACATATTGAAGGTGTCATGTTTGTAACTTAACTCCTGAGGTAGCTTTAATTTATATGCCCTGACACCAACTCTTGCTAGTATCTCAAATGGTCCAAAGTAACTTGGGCTTAGCTTTCCTCTCTTTCCACACCTCACGGTACCTTTCCATGGTGCCACTTTTAGCATTACTGTTAGATCTAGGAACTATAGGACTAGATTATTTTGTATAGGCCTAGAACTTTAATCAATATTGGTAATGAACAATTATAATTCATTATTATATCGTATGCATTATATATAGGTTAACCCATATGTTTATTAATCTGTGTATGATTGCAAGTGCAAACATAGTACTTGGTCAATTATTGAAATGGACTAAGTGTAAGAAATATCTACGGATGAACATTTTTGTCCTTCAGTTGATATGTTTCTTACAAAATCAATCATCCGAAGATCTTCTGTGGATGAACAACCAACTTCGAAGTTGGAAGTGAAGATTCCTTTGGAAGCACAAGATAGCTTCGGAAGGACAAAGTACCTTAGGAAGAACAAGACTCCTTCGGAAGAATAAACATCTACGGAACACCATATTCCTATGGAGTCCAAACACTTGTATTTAATAATACAAGTGTTACAAGTCAACAAGACAGTTGTGTGAATCCCAAGAGGTCTGGTGTTTCCTTAACAGAAACACACGTGCCCATAAATATGGATCCTAGGTTTCATTCAATCACACAAACACTAACCCTAGCAGCCATCACATCAACATCCATACATTCAAACCAAAATTATTCATTCATTGTTTATTCATTTGTAATCATTAACATGTTTTAATGAAATACATTTAAATTAAATCCTTTTGTTTGATTATTAATTGTGTTCTTCTTATTGTGTTCGTCTTTATCATTAATCATTATTGTTGATATTGAATTTATTAAAAAACAATTAAACAAAGTTAATGTTGATTCCGCAAATATTGACTTGACTCTGAATCAACACTGATAATTCCTGATGCAATCCTTGGATTCACAAGTGGTATCAGAGCCAAGTGCTCATTGATTTAGATCAATTGATCTATCAGTGTTAATTATGTTTATTTGTTTGCTTCTTAAACTAGATTTGTTTGTCTTTGCTGATCAGATCTATTGTTTCTAAGCAAATTGTTTTGTGTGATTTAATCAAAACATTGAATTGCCTCTCAGCAAGCATTGTTGCATTGCTTGATTAACATGGTTCAATATTCAAATCAACTGAATAGTAGATCTAGGTTATTGATTGACATTCATATATTGTTCATATTTAACTTAACAAATACATTGATAAAATCTTTAATTTGATATTTAATTATTATTGAAAGGATTGACTGATTTGTGATCACAACTACTTATTTATTATAATTTAAGTTTTGTCACAAATTATTTCATTTCTTAAAAGATACTCTTTAATAGTTAAAATCATAGATCTTAACAAAACATGAGTAACTTTGGTGGATCGTCATACCAACCTCCAAAGTTGGAAACAAGAGTAGACTTTAAATCCTGGAAAATCAAGTTCAGGAATCATGTTAATTATACAGATTCAGATTTGTGGGTTTCAATAGGTGAAGGTCCTTTTATTCCACCCACTCTTGGGCTGGATTATAATAACAAAATCAACCAATAAGTACAAAGGATCTGTCACCTGATGACGTTAAGAAGGTTAAAGTTGATATTAAAGCATATAGTTTGCTTAGTATGACTTTACCTAAAGAAATATTAATCATGTGTGAGAATTAGAAAACAACAAATTCGTTGGGTAAGATTCTGCATACACTCTGTGAAGAGAGTGATGAAATCAGAAGCATTAGGAAGAACACTCTTTGTTCACAATATGAAACCTTTCATCATATTGAGGGTGAATCAATTCCTCAACAACTCCATAGATTTATGCAACTTGTTACACAGATGAATATCTTGGAGTTGAAATACACAAATGAGGAATTAATGAAGAAGATGCTTCATACTTTGCCAGAAAGTTGGAAGCAAACTGTGTCCATGTTTAAAAACACAATTGATCTCAAAGATATTATTTTAGATACTCTAGTAACTAAAGTTGAGGCTCTTGAAATAGATGAGAAATCAGGAAACAAGAGTATGAGAACACATATGTCACCTTATCACTCTAAAGAAACAAAAAGTGTTAGAAGTGCCTTCATTTCTAACAATGATGGTGATAAATCTTGTACTTTGAGTGAAGATGAAGAGAATGTTATTTGATAAAGAATTTGCTCATGATGTATCTCTTTGTTCATCAGTTGTTCCTTTCTCTTGACTTTGAAAAACAAAAAGTAGCTTTTGCTGCTTTTGATGCTTTCAGCTCAAGTTTTCAAGCTTATCTTGGAAGCTCATTAACCTCTGCCAACATTTGCTAGTAGGACTTGGAAGAAATACATCGAGATGTAGTGGAGGAAATGGACGTACAATGGCAAATGGCAATGATTGCTTAGAGAGCCAATGAATATCTGAGGAGAAATAAGAATTTGGCTGCTGCAAGTAAATCATCAAAGATTGGTGTTGATAAGTCAAAGGTAAGATGCTTCAAGTGCAATCTCTATGGACACTTTTCTAGAGAATGCAATCAACAATCATATACTGAGTTAGCACAACATTAGCAACATCATTCTCAACAAACACCATCATCACAAAGACCTTTTAGGCAACCATAACTTACCAACTCATCCCCACCACCCACTAATACATGAGCAAGAACAAGTAACTCCAAAGAAACTGGGCTGATCATCCTTCAAGATGGAACTTGTGACTGGAGTATGTATGAGAAGGAAGTCTTGGTAGAAAATCAAGCCTTAATGGCTCATATGGAAAACAAAGTTCCACCCATGGCTAGTGTTGTAAGAGATAGGTTATGTTCATCAACATGTGTTGAAGAATTTGAAGGATATAGAGTCCATGCTTAACAATTGGCTTATAAAGTTAAAGAAATAATGATTTTGAAAGAATCTCATGTAAGAGAACATAAATTATATCTGATAGGATCAATTGAGACAATCTGTAATGATTTATGTAAACAATTCAAGAAAAACACAAACAATTGTAATCGATTCAAGCAATATCAACAAATTCACAGTTCCTTGATATAGCTAAGATAATTACAAGAGTAAGAAAGCAGTTAACAATTCTCAACAAACGCTCAACAACTTCTTGAATTCTCCGTAACTACTACTCTCTAGTCTAAGCTATTTATACTAGCAATTAAGGAACTAACACTTTACAAAACTAGTCCCTATACTAGTACAAAATATAAAATATACAGAAAAAGACTAAATGTTAATCTTTCAAGGGTTCTAACAATACTCCCCCTAAGATTTACATTGTCTTCAGTATTCAATCTTTGTCTTTTCAGCATCAGTCTTTATCTTCAATCTTTGTCTTTCATTTTCAATTTTTCATCTTCAATCTTTTATCTTTCATCTTCAATCCTCATTTTGATCATCATCATTTTGATCATCATCATTTTGATCATCATCTT
>BJCM01270587.1:0-38918 GCA_018326385.1 Flaveria bidentis
TACCATGTAATGTCGAATATATGTACAATCATTAACTATTGCTAGCTTGGCGACGTCATAGATCTATGGGCCTGACAAGCCTGCTTGGTTAATCCAAGTACACTTAGCTAATCGTATATACTTGTAAACATTTGAGACTTGTAAAACTTTGTCAATGTTTGATTGTGCATTCTATCTTACATCCCTAGTTTACTTTGTTCTCTAACTTACAACATGAATTGCCATCTTTTATATATTTATGTATCGCAAACTATTGAAATCTCACCAACATTATTGTTGACATCTTATTTTTAACATGTTTCAAAAAATACACAAGCTTGATTACTACTCTTTGAAGCTTATCACATCTAGGATTGGACCTAGATAAATATAAATGGATGGACTTGTTACATTTAACTTTTATGCATGATATTTCTTTGTTTGAGACTTTTAATTTAATACTACATTTGGAACTTATGAATAATATATTCGTGGTTATTAATAACGTTATGTGGCTGTGAACAATCTTAACTATCACTCCTCGACGTTTCCGTCGTCAAGGTTGGGGTGTGACAATAAAAATAAAAAATAAAAACAGAAAAATGTTCCCCAACTTTCCCTCTTTCATAAAAAATATAAAAAAATTATAAAAATAAAAAAATCTCATTTTTTAATGAAATTCGTTTTACACATGTGTAATATCGGATTTACACATGTGTAAATCTAGTACTACACATGTGTATAACTAGATTTACACATATGTAAACAACGGATGTACGATTTTTTTAGAAAAGTATATCAATATGGTAGACGTTAGAAAGATAAAAAGATATTGAATTTTATGGTGAATTTTTTTTGAAAAATGTGTCATGAAAAAAAGTTACGAACGTTTAAAAAAAAGAAGAAATGGCATGTGATAAAAAATGAGTTACTGAGATTTGTTTTTAGAGTTCTCACAAAAAAAGTGGTTCTTATTAGAACCCTCCCATATATATATATATATATATATATGTATATATATATATATATATATATATATATACTAGCATAGTATCCCGTGTAACATACGGGTTGATTAAATAATATGTGAAATAATTTGTAATAAAATTTTAAAATTATAAATGATATTTGTAAATAAGATATGATTGAGTTAAAATAAATAAGTAGTTCAAGTAAAAACAATAATAATATCAACTTAAAATTTTATTTTATAAGATTGTGTTTTTTAATTGTTCTCTTAAATATTCTGGTTTTTTTTGTTTTATTTTGAAAATATAATTATGCTATGAAACTTAGAAAAAATGGTATTGAAATACTTTAAAGTGTATTTTATTTCTTAAACTTAAATAGTGTCATATATTTTTAAAGTGTATTTTTTATTATAATATCAAGTTTTTTAAATTTTACAATATCAAACTTTTTTATTTAGAAAATTTTTAAATAATATAATTACTATATATACTTTTATTATTTATTAGAAGAGATATGTGGGAAAATGAAAATAAGAATACTTAATATCTTGACATGTGTAATAAAAAACTTTCTTTTATTATAGGTTATAGATTATAAATATATTGACATGTGTAATAAATTTTTTTTTTTTATTATAAGTTATAGATTATAAATAATAAAAGCATTTAATATGGTTAAGATATGCCCTTTGATTTCTTCAACGTTTTAAACCCCACTTGGAAGAAGCAAAATCCGACCAGCACGTTAGTTAATTAGATATATTTATACGTTACTCCTCGTTTCATTAGATAAGCTTTTACACATATAACAAAAAAAGAAAGTAATAAAATAAATATACAAGAACCTTTGAAAGTATAAAACCATTCTCTTTTTCATATATACACACTATGTATTATTAGTTGTATGTTATATGAGCTGTCACATAAATCTTGTGGAGGTCAGGTGATTTTAGTTGATGGAACTACATTAGGTGCCGTCTATAAGAATATAAGTTGTCACTAGATTAGACAAGATATACGTTTTCAAAGTAAAACCCATCGAAAAAACTTAATATCACGAAACAAATAATAAACGATCATATTATATACTTTCAAAACAATTTTTTTTAAATATATCCAGATAGAATTTCATTTTTATGATTTCAATAACCATATAAAAACTTGTGTATAGTTGTCACCAAGAGTTTTGATCGTTCAAAATAGATATAAGTAACAACGTCCTGATGGTCATATCCACGATTCTAGTGCCACGTATCCTAACATAATCTATGTATATATTTTTTAATAGGTTAGAGCCCATGTATTACATGGATGGAAAAATAAAATATGTCAAAATCATTAGTTTTATAAATATCTTATTTTTTATATGTTATAAGTTTTGATAAAATAAAAATATAATTAATATTTGAAAATTATAACACATAATGAAATTGAAAATTATTACGTTATCTTTAAAGATAAAATATAATTGAAATCATATAATTTTGTATGTATTACTAAATTGTTAAAATAAAAATAATTTATATTTTAGATTTTTTATAGTTTAGTTTAGTTGTTTAAAATAATTATCATTTAATATGTGAAAGACAAAAAACACAAATATAAATATATTTGTTAAACATATTTAGTAGTAGAGGGAAATGAAATTGATTGTTGTTATGATTTTCGCATTTATTACGAGAGAGACAAGAAATATTTTTTTTGATATGCTAGAATGATAACACGTGTTATTTGATGTATTAGAATGATGACACATGACTTTAAAATACTTTATTTTATTATTAGTTATAGATTATCTGTCACTTATAAAATTTAAACTTACACAAAACACTTTACCTTTTTAACTATCATATTTTTACGACGTCTAATCGCCTATGCGTACTCATAAACCAAAAGCTAAAAGCTGAGAAGAAAACCTGTTCTCGGGTGGGATGTAGAAGCCTTTGATGCCATCGAACACTTTGTCTCTATCGAACGCTCTGTGAGTAGAATCAAGCCCTAAGTCCCACGCCAACAATGCGAACATATTTCGTCGTCTTCCAAACTTCTCATCATCCCGCAGATTCTCCACTATGTACTCCTCCTCCTCCTCCTCCGTCGCCATCCTCCGCCGCTCCTCCTCCGTCGCCGCCGCCGTACTCCTCATCTCATACAATCAATCGTTCGATCGATTGAAGTATCAGCTGATGAAGTGTGATCGATCGATGTGATTCGATTTCTGCAGAATTGAATGGATGAGATTGATCAGATGGATGAGTGGATGAATATTCTGTTGATAGTGTGTGTGAATGTCATTGTACAAGGAGATCGATGATTATGAAGATGGTTGCAGAAGGCAGTGGAAGATGGTGATCGGAGAGTTGATTTGTTACCTTTGTGTTAGTGGAGTCACGGGGTATGAAATGGAGAATGTGTTATGTGTGATATTTAGATCAAATAAATGTGAGATGTGGAAGCTGTTAGCTGAGGATTTGTTTTGATTGTAATTTGGATTGGAAATATAATATGGCTAATTGATCTTAAGCTGTCTTGAAAGAAAAACGAAATTTGACTTTCTCTGGCTTTTTTTTATATATTAAATGTTGTGGTTTGATGTAAGGATGTTATATTTAATCTTATCTTACTATCTTTTATCATTATGCTTATCTTTTAATAATACTAAATATTCAGTAAATTATATCTTTCTCTTTTTATTATACTCTAAATATTTTTTAACGCCGTTTGAAAATAATTCCAATATTTGAATGGATCTTTTTGATACGGATTATCAATCGGTCATACTTATTTTGACGTTCTATGCTTGAGTCACACCGGAGCATCATCACAGGAAAATCATTACTGTGAGAAAACATAATTTAGTTAATTTAAAATTTAAAATTTTAAAAATCTTAAGTTCAAACCATCACACTCATGTCATTAGACAAGAATGCCAAGTGCTTTTACTTCGATTACTTATCTTTTTGTTTTTTTTATTTCGTCCATTTAATATTTTTAAGATAATAGCCAAGTTTCTTTTAAGTTTTAATGATATTGCTGTGAAGATTGTGTTTAAACATTATAAATTTAAGATAAGATAAAATAAGCAAAACATATATGAAATTTGATTACAATTTGATTAATTATCTTTTAAGTTTAACCATAAGAGATAAACGAGAAGGAAACTTTATCACTAAACAATAATTAGGTTCCATAGTTGCTCCATTTTAAAAGTAATCGTACAGACAACTGCGAAAACATAATATGTGATGTTTTGAGAACCAGTACCATACAAAATCTAAGGTGGTATATCCGTACCAAGTTTTGAATACTTCATTGATTTAGTACCACACTACACGAGACACCATTTTGATATTTTTCTACGGTTAACTTAACCTAACATGCATTTTTTTAATTGTAATCGTAATCATAAAACCATAATAACAAAACACCATAATCTCAAAAACTACCCACATTCCTAAATATATGATACACACTGCTAAAATACACTATTCTCGGTTTTTATTGTTCCCTACACAGCCAAATAACATTACCAAATTAATTGAAATCCAAATATCGATACCGATGCCACAGGTGTCCAGCCAAGACTAGTTAGGTACGAAACCAATAATCGACACAACAATCTCATCCCTACTAACTAGTATCGAGTGTAATGTATACCCTTTAAGCCATTTAATTATAGTTTTCAACATTTAAAATAACATGGCAAATGAAACTCAAGTGATTTTATAGTTACAAAATATAAGTGACTTTATTAAAATAACATTGAACCTTCCTTATTTTATTATTAATTTTTATCTTATTTTAACGAATCTTGTATTGTTAAAGGACATGTTTTCACCATATGGTTAAAAATAGGGAAGAACTTGCAGTTCATTGTATTCTACCATGGTAAATGTCTCAAAAAGAATTTTTTACTGTTCATCAAACTCATCTTTACATGTCTCAAAAAGAATTTTTTAACGTTCATCAAACTCATCTTTACATTTACTTTAAAATTTCTAATGGGTTATGCCTCCTCAAGATTGCTCAATAACATATATTTGATCCCACAACTCAACAATTCACTTTCTTCATGACAACTTTTATGTAATGCTTAAAAGGTTGAACTACCACATAGTAATAATATAGTTCACCAAAAATTCGGTCTGAATAATGGGTTATGAGCACTATAGAGTAACAAACAAATTAGAATTCTCAAATAACTATCAACCACAAACAACAATCCTAAAATGCATCCATTGAATCAAAATCTAGAACGTATAATGAACAAAGTAGAGACCTACCCAGACCCATGAAAACAGAACTCAAACATGTTGGTCAGACCAAGACCCACCAAACACGAGCCAAAGCAATCGAATCGTTAACAGAGGTTTGTGGTCAAGACCATGGCTCAGTAGAGGATTGTTGCCAGCTCATCTAATGGGTCTTGGCATGGCTACATGCCTACATGGTTGTCTGATGGACAAAAGAACATATTTTTTTCTTTGTGCCGCTGATCTTGGTTCATGATTCTGCAATACTCCAAATATGATAATGTGCTTACTTTAGAAAGAGGAGGGAAAATGTTTGATTGGTTTATACAGTGGATTTATATACTCATTTTACTGGTAATAGATTTGAATAAAGCATGCTGGTATGAAACATCTGATCCCATTTCAATAGTATCTTGAACCGATATGAGATCTTGAATTTTTGGATACAGGTTAGAACATAAGTAAGAATGTAGGATTATATACAGTTCATTAATTTGCAACAGTAGAGGGATTAAGTGCCTGCTACAAGTATTACCTCATTACTTCAATGCTTGTAGAATTTGTAAATACATAAGTACTTAAGTAGAGCATTAATGTGCAGTAACAAATTTCCATTAATTTGCAACATCATAACATATATTCAATCTCACACCCCAACAATTCGCTTATTTCGTAACCAAAATTATGTGATGTTTGAATTTTGAAGGTTGAACAACATAAGCATGCACTTAATCACACAATTTATAAAATTGTGTGGTGCCGCTGGCACATAAAATGCTAATTTGGGATCACCGTCTATTCTTTGAATGTAATTACTCTTTAAGAGTATGGAAAACTATGAAGCATATTGCAAAATTTGAAGATTCTCCTAGTTCTTGGCCTCAACTAGTCAATTATGTGGAGCAGATGTCTGTAAATAAGTCTATTTGATGCGTCATTACATGATTAGCGTTGGCTGCATCGGTTTATTTTATATGACAGGATAGGAGTTTTCGTTCGGTTCAGCAAAAAGAAAGACCTGCTGATGTTTTACGCAGACGAGGAATGATTTAATGCTATTTACTAGTGTTATGTCCGGTTTGACCCATACACTAAAAGTCAACGCTTGACAATAGCTGATGATGATATTGAAGTCAAAGGCAATGCTGCGGATCATGTTTTTTTATTTCCTAGTGTTATTGCCTTGTGTTTGTTGTCTTAATGTTATACTTGTTTGGTTAAATGATTTAGGTTGGATTGGTAATACTTGTATAGATTCCAAATTTTGTATTGCTTAGAACATGGTTTTAAGTTTACTTTTGATTCCAGTTTGGTGATTCGGAGAGCTATTGGCCGGCATTTTTGTAACTCTTATTTGTTAGGGCTTAGTTTGCTCTAAAATTTGGTGTTTTTCTAGGGTATATTCTGGAACCCTGATGCTTTTATTTGTATTTTTTAAGTTATTATTAAAAGAGTTAGGTTATACATACTCTTCTTTTATTATATGTTATACTCCTCCCTCAAAAAACAATATAAAAAATTATCATATTTTGCTCCCGAAAAAAAAATAGTTTTAGACAAAAAAAATTGTTTAAATAAGTTTCAAAAACAATTTTTATATAAGGAAATGCATTTGAAACAAGAAAATTCTATAAAACTTTAATATAATAATTTTTGAAGTTAAAAAAAACTTTTAATATTATCTTTTAGAATTGAAAATAGACCTAAACGAACCTAATTCTACCAATTAGATAATTTAAACCGGTTTATTTGGTTGGGTTATCCGATTAAACCTATTAAACCCTTTATTATTTGGTTTATACGGATATCCGAACCAAATAAGCAAGATTTTATGTAACCATAAACCGAAGTGGAAACCAAATTTACAAATTGATTCAATTTATATGGTTACGGATACAATTTGGTTTTCAGTTATTTTCTGTTTTTGGCTTTTTTGAACACTCGTAACCACTACAAATAAAAATAATAAAAGACAAAAAATATAAAGAGTAAAAGTATAATAAATATGTAAAGCCTAAATTTATTGTTTTTACATACGAAGGGTGATATGATAAATAAAAAAATATAAAAACAAAAATTTATTGTTTTTACAAGTTAAAAGAAAATAGTATAAAAAATAAAAATAGTTTAGATGGGGATATATATAACATCACCCTTAATAAAATTCTACTATAGTTCCGTGAAAATAAATTAATAAAACCAATCACACATAATTTGGACTTAGTGGAATTGAAGTCTGTGAAAGCATCAAATCATCTCAAATTTATTTCATGCAACTAAAGAGGGGAGTGCATGAAGAAAATATTATTGATCCATAACCAAAATAACTGTACCCAAACACAGCCGATAGTTTGGTTTTATTTCTTAACAACTGAATTTTCTTTTCAAAATCGGTTTAGGTTTTATTCTTCAAACCTTGCATCATTTAGGTTCTTCATGTTTAGGTTCAATTCTTTATAAACCTAGACTATTTTAGGTTCTTCATACTTTAATTTTTCATGTTTAGATTTAATTCTTCACAAAACTAAGCTTTTTTAAGTTCTTCATCCTTTAGATTTTCCATGTTTAAGTTCAATTTTCTCGAACCTAAGCCATTTTGAAAACCAAAAGGTACTAAAAAACCCAATAACATAATTTTTGGTTTTTGGTTTGGTTTGAGTGACCCAAATGTGTTGATACACTTTCTTCTCGTCACAGTTAAAAAAAAGACAACAAAAGGTTCAAATCTTATTCTTTACGTCTCCAAATTGACAATGTGCGACTTTAATCTACAAGAGAATTACCTTAATGAAGTCGGAGTTGCCATGAATATTCGGATTTCAACTTCAAATTTCGGTTGATTTCTAAACATTGAAGGTGACGATTATGTTGAACGGTGCATTGGGGAAAATTCGAGTTGGTGAAAGTTATGTTGATAAAATGATTATGGTTTATATAAACAAAAACATGTGAAGGGTACCGGTTCGTCTCGACCCACATCGATGAAGAGTGAAAACTGAAAAGGGAGATATTCTTTATTGCTAAGAAGACGGAAACCCATGTCTGGTTGACGAGCCACGACCATTTAGCCAGAGCGTGATTAACAGAGTTTCATGGTCAAGACCATGGCTCAGTAGAGGATCGTTGCCGGCTCATCTGATAAAAAAGTTGCTTATAATAATGAGTATATTACTTGTTTCTATTTGATTGGGTAACGGAGATTGTTGCAAGTTATTCTTGAATTTATGTATGTTTGCAGATCTTGCTTTGATATGAGCAGTGAGCTAATATGCAGATGCATAAGATGAGGGGTTGGCTTATTTGTATGTGTGTTTTCACCTTGCCCACAAATCCACAATGATGCTTGTTGCATTTAATGGTATAAAACAATGAAGATTCTGGGCAGTTGTTATATATGAATCCTTCTTAATAAAATGTGCATATTCTGCTGTCGCGATGAGTTGGAGAAAGGCCCAACTTTAAGTAACCAACTGCAGTTTTATTAAGCTTATGATATTAATGGTGTCTGCAGCTTATCGATAGAGTGGTGATCAGGTGGTTATTAACTTCTTATTATCAAGATATCTGCAATTGACATTTCATTTGATGATGTATGTCTTTTCCTACTGCATTTTTATCGATATGTTTTAGGAGACTTGTATTAGTACTAGGTTATGTTTTATATTTGAGTTTTTATTAAAAGCTAACTGTATATGCGATTTAGCCACAGAGTAGTATTAGCATAGGATATTAACAGTAAATTAAACTTGGATACGGTGAGAGTTAGTAAATGAAGATGTTAACACTAGCATAAGTATAAGAATATGATTCACCTGAAGTAAAAGTTTTACCAACTTTTAATGCATGCTAGTTTATGTATTTTTAAAATATGATTGTAGCAAACTCAATAGTAACTTGATTTAAAATGTTACGTAATGCCATCAATTTCAGAACATACGTCTATTGCCTATATGTCCTGGTGTGAAGTGAGGCAAACACCTAGATTGTCTTGTGTCTTTGAGGTGGAACATATTTCATGGATCCCATAAGAGATTTTGGGCTGAATTTTTATAGTTTTAAGTTTAAATGACTTAAAACATAGTATCGTGAGCATCGATTAATCACTTACAATGAGAAAATGTAGTTTAAGCTTTAGTTTATAAATGATGTGTTGAGTGGTGAATATAAAGATTTAATGAGTCTTTTGATGTTAATGTTCTCTTTAACACTATGTATGTCGTTTACCGTTGGACCAAAGAAGAGAGAGAGGTCTTTGATACCATTTATGGACGGTGATGAAAGCAAACTCTTGTGTGTGTTCTTATGATAAGTACAAGCTCTCTACATCTAAGATGTAAAAAACTTATATGGTTCAAATAGCTTATTGCATCTACATATAAGTCCATTTAAATATATATGTTGATAAATAGTGTTCTACAATAGCTTATTGCATCTACGTATAAGTCTTACTGTGTTTGTTATATTGTTTTGTGGGCTACTCATTGACCAATGATATTTGGTCCATGGTGTTTTTTTATTAAATTTATATACGAATCGTATAAATTAACAAAATACAGTTCAAACCAGGTTAATAAAAAAAGTTGAGTCGATCTACGACGAATCCGGAACTCAAATTTAACTCGCATAAAATAAAACCAAGTCAAATCAACTTGTTTGGTATAGGATAATGGAATGGATGAAACAAATTAAATGAATAAGAGAATGGAATGAATAAAAGAATAGAATGGATGGGAGAATAAAATGTATCATTACATTCAATTGTAGTGTTTGGTTACCGTTTAATAATAAATCAATCATTACTTTGTGTTGTTTGTTAGGTATGAAAAAAAAAGAAACAATGAAATGTAAAAATAGTTATGACGGTGATGATGAGCGGCAGTGGTTTCCGGCGGCGGTGGCCGGAGGTGGTTTTCGGAGGCGGCGGCAACCTTCGGTGGTGGCTTTTGGAGGTGGTTTTCGGCAATGACGGTGGCCGGTGGTGGTTTCCGACGGTAGCGATGGTGGCCCGAGGGTGACTTTCGGCGCCGGTGGTGGCCGACGGTAGTTTCCAGCGGCCGTTGGTTTCTGGCGCTGACAGTGGTGGACTTCAGTGGTTTCTGGCGGCGGCGGCGATGTTCGACGATGGTGTTCCCGGGGCGGTGGTGACCGGTGGCATCGGTGGCCGGTGGTGGGCGGCGCCACAAGTGGTTGGTGGTGATTGCTATTGACGAGCGATTTTGGTGGTCGATGGTGGTGGTTGTAGTGGGTGAATGGGTGGTTTTGTGACTAATGATGGAAGAAAGAATAAAAATGAAAAAAAAGAGAGTGAATGAAATTAATTTGAGGGAATAAAATTAATTACGTAATAGTTCATTTCATTACCTCCACCAACCAAACATGTTTTTATTCATTGATCATTAATAGTTTATTACATTCCATCTCGTTCCGTGATACCAAACACCACCTTATATGTTCTTTTTCAACTGTTATAAAAATTAAAATATAAATGCTAATTTATAATACATTTTATTGCTAATTGTTAATGTTAATTTATTCACCTTACGTTACATGTTCTCATCTCTAATCAGCAACGAAAATTTCTCCTCTTTTTACAATCTTCACCGCCGATCTGTAAAAAACCGCATCCTGTACTCATCGATCTCAATTCTCACTACCAACACAACTATCCAACACCAAAACCCTTACACACACCCTACAAATTGACCCACCACCGCTTCCAATCTCACCACCTCACACACGATCCGTCGCCGGAGACACCAATCGCCGTCGCTAATAATGTCGTGGCTGAGATCCGCCGTCAACAAGGCCGTTGAAGTCGGCAACAAGAACAACCTCACTCGCACCGTCAAGAATTACGCCGATACTGTTGTTCAACACGCCGGTCAAGCGGTTGCTGAAGGGGCTAAAATATTTCATGATCGACTTGTAATGTGTTTACTTACTTATGTTCCTTAGCAACATTTTGATTGTTTTATTATTATTTATTTGTAGTTTATGAAATGGTAATTGGAGTGTTTGTTTGCTGGATGGAATTAGGGCTTGATTATTTGGCTGCTGAATAAGCTGATTTGTTTTGGTTTTGATGATGTTAGATGTTAATTGTGGCTTTATTTTATGCTTTTAAGATGTAATGTCATTACTTGAACTACTATTGCATGTTGTTGTTCAATTATGCGACCTCGAAAAGGAAACCTAGTGTTTGCAGGGGAATTAAAGATGCTCTTGATTAAAGTTAGTTTAGTTTGCTAATAAGTAGGGCTGGCAATTTTAGACACGAAGCGAATACACGACACGAATCTACACGATCTTAACAGGTATTGGGCATGACCTTAATAGGTTTCGTGTACGAAACAGGTAGACACGAATATACCTGTTAAATTTCATGTCTAAACAGGTATTTTACCTGTTTACCTGTTATGTATCCGTTAGTACCTGATAAATATTTTTTTTAAAAAATATAAATAATATAACATTAAAAATGCTTTATGTTAAGATCTTTCTGATGATTTTTGTATTATTAGTGTTGCTTGCTAAAAACTTCCTAAGGTACCCCCACTCCAAATCTTTCGAATGATTTTTGTATCACTAAAATGGTTCCTAAATATGTGTTATTAATGGTTCTTATCGTGTCTTATCGTGTATACTTGGTATTAACAGGTTCGTGTTTAGGTTTGGAAACAGATACACGATAAATTATCGTGTCGTGTACAGGTATACATGTTTCGTGTTCGTGTCTTATCGTGTTCGTGTCTTAACAGGTACAGGTATACCTGTTATGCCAGCCCTACTAACAAGAGGGGGAAATGATATTTGCTTTAAGAAAGTGATTAAATTGGAATTGATTATCGGTCTATGAAATGATTTGTTGTATGTGTTGAGTTCTATTTGGGTTTATTTAGTGGTATTTATTGGTATTGATAAATTTTTTAATGTTTAGTATACTAGCCTTTGTTATTCTATTGGTTATTGACAATATGACATTTCCATTTATCTATCTGCTTGTTGTTTCTTTCAATTTTTTGATGAAGCTAAGCCTGACAGGGGGCTAGAAGTTTCAAAAGCTTTAAGCAGACTGTTAAAAGGTTGGAAGAAGCGTCTATTTCTGCCAGAGGTCCGGAAAGGATCCACTTGATGCGAAGATGGCTTGCTGCTCTGAAGGAAACTGAGAAGCTTTCAGGGGGTTCTTTTGACGATGATGAGAAGAACCATGAAACAAGTCATCCTTCTGAAGAACTAAATGACAATTCGAAAAAGCCATCTCTAGTGAGTAAATAAACCTTTTTAGTATTCACTTCTGCCGTCGTAGTTGTACCTTTAAGTTTTTAGTGTATACTGCATTTGATTGATCGCCCACCAATTAATATATATCATTTCTCCTTCCAATAGTGAAGTACCTTTTTGTTTTTTTGTAATGTAGTTTTACTTCAATCGCAGTGTAGTTACAATGGAAATAATAAGAAAGATTTGTTTTTTCTTCATTTTTGGTGCATTTTGTGTAAAGAGGCGCTTCATTCTTGTGCTAATACTTGGAAATCATGGCAGGTTCTGTATTATGACTCTGACATGGTTGGAGATCCAATGAATTTTCGTGATGTTTTTCTTTATAGCCAAGCTTTGGAGGGCATTACAATATCTATGGTAAGAACAGCTGTCATGTTTAATTTCTTTCTTAAAATGCACAAGCAGTCACTGCAGCATCTGTTATATGTATGTATCTCTATAGCTTTTCATGAACTAAAGGCCAAGATTGCAATTGGGCATTGATGCAGATCAATAAGATTTAGATTATATGCTTTCTGTAACTATTGATGAATTTTATAATTTATAATATTGACATACATCATCTTTGTATTTGGCTAGAAAATTTCAACATTTCTTTTCCCCTTTATAGATTCTTGAACCACCAAGTGAGGAGGAGGTTTCTCTGCTTCTGGAATTTTTTGGGCAAGTATATTTTAAAATATTATAGATGAGTTTATATCTTCAAATCACGTGAATAACCTAGATTGTTTTGCAGTTGTTGTCTTACTGGAGGAAAAGAAGTTCATAATGCCATAGTCAGTAGCATCCAGGATTTGGCAAAAGCATTTTCAGGCTATAAAGATGAAGTTTTGGTACTAATGAAACTTTCTTGAAAGATCATATACTTTTATCAGCTTTACCATCTCTTAAGTGCTTGTCTCCCGCCCTCCTTTTTTGTTCTCGAGTAGGTAAAGCGTGAGGAGTTACTGCAGTTTGCACAAGGTGCCATCACTGGTTTAAAAATCAACGCAGAGCTTAAGAGGTAAAAGTCAAAATGTTTTGATCTATCAGCGGCAGATTTGCATACTTGTAATGAACTGAACACAGATTACTGAATTCCCAAATCATAGCACAAGAAAGCATGTATATCTGATTAAGCTGATTTCAATTTTTATCTGTTCATGTAATTTTATTTTGAAACGATAATAACATGTGCTGAGTCATATAATTCTCAGAATAGACGCTGAAGCCTCTGTGCTCAAGGAAAAGCTTGATGGAATGGAATCATCTGGGGAGAGTATCGGCGACGGATATGAAAAAGCCTCCAAAGAAGCAACCATTGCTACTATAGAGGTGAATCTGTCTTCAGACTTTAATCACTTGAAATCTCACTGGTATTTAGCCAATGCAAGTGATAAGGGTATACTAGGAAGATTTATGCTATTTAAATCTAATTGTAACATTTTTCCAGTAGGCCCTTAAGAAGGCTCTGGCCCATATTCGAACTTGTTCTAAACTAGAAGCACTTCTACTGAAAAAGAAAAAGCTTTATGGTGGAGAAACTCCTGAGGTCCATGCTCAAAAGGTAGTTTTTCACTTTTTCGTATAGAATGTTATATATGTTCATTGTTATTGCCTAATATTTCTATAAATTATCTAGTATGCAAGATTAACTGACCCTTCATCTGAATTATACTCACATTGAGATTATGCTTTAATATTTTATCACAAGGGACTGAGGGATAAACCTATAAAATAGAGTACATTTAGGGGCCTTGTGGACAGTGAAAATTACATAGAGTGACATAAGGTAAAATACAGTCAACTGCTACAAATGATGAAGATAAATATTTTGTGGATCTTGTTCCCTTTTTTACATTTGGTTTCTGCGGTTTTCAAAAATTACTCACTTTAATGAAATGAAAGTGATAATAAGAATATAGTTCATCTATGGTTTGACATAAAACTAATATAGTATGTAGTAAAAATCGAATTTTGTCATCAAAAAGTGAGAAAAACCTTCTTCTGCTTATAGAAGGAGTTCATAAGTTTTCAAATATAGCACATTTTCACCACATGTTATATGACATTTTCTACAACCACACTTCAAGTTTGGTTTCATTAGGGTAATTTGAAGCACGATAGAAATGCCTATTATTCTTCAGTCCATATAACAATAACTGCAACATCCTTTCTCTGTTGATGAAGCTAGTTGTATTATATGCTTGCCATTAATTGTATAAATATGTAATTGAACCTTGAAGACTTACTGTTGCATTTGTTATTTAAAGACAATAGAAATGCCTATCATCCTTCAGTTCATGTTTTAAATTATATTCACGTTTGGCAAGAAGAATAACTGCAACATCCTTTCTTTGTTGATTAGCTATTTGTACTATGTGCTTGCCATTAATTGTATAAATGTTCTTCAAAACAAATAAAAAAAAAATTCATACATATCTAATTAAAACTTGAAGCCTAACTGTTGCATGTTCTAATTAAACACACATTGGGTCACTTTCACTCTTGTCTAACTCAGAAAATATGTTACATTCTTTTACTATCTGTTTCTTTTTTTTTCCTTCCAAAAAATTATTGTTTAAAAACTTTGATGGGTAGGAATGTTGTCTTTGAATCCAAATTCCAAACAGGTTGATAAGCTGAAAGTGTTATCTGAGTCTCTTGTTAGCTCCTCCACGAAAGCCGAGAAGCGTATTTCTGATAACAGGTATTCAGACATGCTATATATTCTTTTTTGAGGTTTACATATAATGGATGATATATGTTTCATAATTGATTTTCTCCGGATGCTTTGTTGATAGACAAAGTGCATCTTCAGAGACAAAAAAGTAACATGTCAATTTATGCTTTGTTTTCTTTTCTTTACAACTTTTTTCAGAGTTCAGAAAGAGGAAGCTTTAAATTTCCGTGTCTCTAAAGCAAGTGAAGTTGGTGAAATAGAGAAGGTATCTTTCATGTCTAAATTCTAATATAATGAATGTAATAGTGGTTTATCTTGCATAGTACATACTCCGTACTCGAATGGTGGAATCCAGGAACAATGGGGTGTGAGATTTTATTTCTATATTTGAATGGCCTGGTGGAGACTACTGCCAGTTTGCCACTCATTTCGTACATTTTTGAAGAGGATTCTCAGTTTTGGATAGGAGAGTAATATTATAATTATAACTTGATTTTGTTTGTCTGTTATAGGAATTGGCTGCTGAGGTTGCAGGTCTAGAGAAACAGAGAAATGATCTTGAAGCTGAACTAAAAAGGGTCTGTATCATCAGATTTTTCCTTTCTTCTGCTTCTGGATGGTTTTTTATTTATAAATACCTTCAAGCATCAGTCTGATATATATAATGGAAGATCTACTTAGGGCTGCTGTTTCTTCTGATACATTCTCTTTTTCATTAAAAAAACTATTTTTTTTCTATTTTGACAAAAAAACTAATTATCCGACTTTTGTTTTAGGTGAACATCTCACTGGCAGCTGCTAATGGACGGCTTCAGAACGTTAGGGAAGAGAGGGATCAGTTCTATGAAGCTAATGATCAACTTGTTGCACACTTGAAAACAAAGGTGCTTTCTATTATCATTTGATCAGTTTACATTTATTATTTTCCCGTCTATTTTTCAAATTACACATTTTTGTCGTGCTGCAAAATATTAATGACTGTGTGTTTGTTTTTAATTATGTATAGGAAGATGAGCTAGTGAAATCCATTGATTCCTGTAAACAAGAAGTGAATGTCCTGAATACTTGGGTCAACTTCTTAGAAGATACCTGGGTTCTTCAGCGTGCTAATACAGAGACCAAGGAGAAGCAGATCAGGTGTGTTTTCATACTTGAATATTTTCTAATCATATGTTATTAATAATTCATGACATACCGTGATTAATGTCTAATTAACTTTCTTAAGTGATGAATTGGAAAAACACGAGAGTTATTTTGTCAACTTGGTCGCTAAACTGCTTTCCGCCTATGAGGTACTTTATCCTAAAAATTCTTTCATAATTTTATGTTGTTTTTTGTATTTATTATTATCTTTTATCTTGTACACAGGAGGGATTGAAGCCTTCTGTTGATCGTATCGAGAAATATGTTGAGAACTTGAAGAGCTTAAGTGGAGGGTAATATTATATGCATACCTTTGCTGCAATAGATTTTTAATGTTTAATCATACGAATTACATTCTTCACCTTCTCAATGCAGGTCGGATCTACCATCCAATGTGGATAAAGAAGATTCCAAAGTGATAAACCCTAGAAGAAGCCTTGAGGAGGAATATCTGGACTATGAAGCAAAGGTGCGGTTGCATCTCAGATACTTTAATAAGAAATTAATGCAAAAACAATATGTTTGAAATAATTTGTACGTAGTCATTTTAATGTTTATTTCTTTATTGCAGATCATTACAACCTTCAGTGTGGTGGATAACATGAAAGAACAGTTCTATTCCCAACACGGGAAATCTTCCAGGTATGTTAGAATCTGCTATCTAGCTCGGTTTCAATGATCGAATTTTGTTTTTATAAAACTTGAAATATGTGTTTGCCTTTTATAACAGGAAAGACGATACAAGAATCAAAGAACTTTTTGAAAATATTGAAAAGTTGAGGGTGAAGTTTGATTCAATCGAAAGGCCAAATCTTGAAATGGAGAATCCTGATCAAGAGGAGACAGCACCAGCTGATGCTGTAACAAGCACCAAGCCAGCAGATAAACCTCAAACCCAGACCCAGACCCAGACCCAGACCCAGACCCAGACCCAGACCCAGACAAATGAGCAGCAGGCAAAGTCACCTACTGCAAAAGGCGACCAGGGTCTTGACCTGCAGGCCGAACTAGCAAAGTTGGAGTCCGAGTTTGGTAAAGTTAACCGTGAGTATACAGAGGAGGAGATAGGTGATTGGGAATTTGATGAGCTTGAAAAGGAGCTAAGCAAATAGTAAAATGATTTAGCTACAATAAAACCATAAATTATAAAAAGAAAAAGAAAGAGAGAGTCTGGCTTTGTATGTACATACTTAAAAGTTTGAATGATTTGATTATGTGCTTTGTGTCCATGTATTTCACTAAGCTTGTACAATGTAACACAAGTTTTATATTTGATTCTTGATGCTTCTCATAAGTCTTATGCATACAACAATCATATATATAGACATGTTATTTACTGTACATGTACTGTGATGATACTAATTTCCTTCATGTTTCATAAACATACTTATGATTCCTGGCATATATAGATACATGAATATAGAGGTGTGAATGCAACATTAATTTTAAGCAAAGAACTATTAGAATTGTATGTGCTTAATTTAATGGTTGTTAGATATATACGATTACATGGTAATATTATTAAAGATATTATAACTAGTATGCGGTGAATGTATTGCAATAGATTTCTCGAGTTGAATACGAGGAATGAGTTGATACAATGAATAAGGCTATTGCATTTCATCTTCTCTTTTTGAGCGTCAAACTCTCTCATGCACACTTAACTATTTTGAAATTTATGTCGTATTTCTATGATGAAACTTTCTCACAACATGAGTGAGTCATCATCAACATCCAGCTATCATTAGGCTACAATCCTTTTGATATCACACTATATTTTTGTCACAAGAAAATTTCTAACAGTCTAATAAATACTAATACAATAAGTGAGTAACTACAGTCTAAAACAACAATCACAACTAATAAAAATGTTTATTTTTTATAATTATGATTTGCAGCTTCACAAAAATCTTGCTTATTTGAACAACCGAGCTGAATTCAAATAAATAACCGAAAAATAGTTGGTTTAATTCGATAAACCAAACCCAATAAATTGGTTTCGTTATTTATTCGATTAGACACATATCAAGTTCGAAGAGCCAAAAAATATACAAAACAGAATAAAGATGTGAACTTATCAAACCCTTACTAAATAAAAAATAATAGAAATTAAACAAAAGTATTCGTAACTTAATAGTATCATACTATCATGTGTGTGTCATTGTATCTAAAAGATCAAGAGTTGGAGTTCTAAAACAATAATATAAAATAATATAAACAAAAATCCAAATCAGACGAGTCAAAACAGGTGATTCGGGTATTTTTGTGCACCCGTTTATGTATGGTGCACACTAGAGGTGTACAAACCGGTTTTTTTAGCCAAACCGGTTCGGGTTCAAAACCGAACCGGTTTTTTTGTAGTGGGGTCAAATCGGTTTTTCTTCAAACCGATTCGGGTTACAAAGCGGTTTGGCACACCGAAACTCAAACCTATCAAACCGGATCGAACCGGTTTGAAACCGGTTTTTTACCCAAACCGGTTATCCTTACCGGTTTATAACTTTTAAACCGATTTTGAGTGCGTGAATCGTATAGACACCGACGGTTTGGGTCGGTTGGGACCGTTTTAGGCCAAAACCGGTTTCAAAAACCGGTTCCGGATTTTTTTGATGAATCGGTTGCCCCATTAGTTTTTTTTGTTCATCCCTGGTTCACACTGCACACACGCCCGACCCGACATCTTCACCTGAATAACCTGTACATCTTCAACTTTTGGGGAAGAAATCTGAAGCGATAATTGAAGTTAACATCAACATCAATGGGGTTAGGGTTTCTAGCTTCAAGAACACTTCGATCCTCATCACCAAAAGTACTCTTCTTCACAAACCCTAGAAATGCCATCATCAGAACCATCGTCTCAACGCCGGAGCTCCACAAGCCGGAGGCCGTAGCTGAGGCGGCGGCGCCGGAGCCCGATCTCCCGAAGCGGAGTCCGATCGCCGGAGCTAGGGTTCATTTCCCCAATCCAGATGACGTCATCGAGGTGTTTGTGGATGGGTACCCCGTTAAGATCCCCAAGGGGATGACTGTTTTGCAGGCGTGTTCGGTTGCAGGTGTTGATATCCCTCGGTTTTGTTATCATGATCGGTTGTCTATTGCTGGTAATTGCCGTATGTGTCTTGTTGAGGTCGAGAAGTCGCCCAAGCCTGTTGCTTCCTGTGCAATGCCTGCACTTCCAGGTTAGATCTTCAATGATAAGTTTAGTTCTGACTTCTGAAACTTGAATGTTTTGTGTTAATTTAAAAGAACAAGTTAGAAATGGAGGAGGTGTAGCTTGTTAAAGTCTATGGTTCACTGGATTTCAAGAAGTTGGGGGAGGTTTTGGTTTTTGTGTGAGCTGATGATTGACTGATTATCATATGCTAATTAGTTGCTTTTAAGTTTGTTGGAGAAAGACGTTTAACAATTTAAGCTTCTGATTGAACTTTCAAAGGGTCTGTCTGATCTTAAGTCTTGCTAGCATAGTAGCATAGGCTTGTATATTTCAGGGATGTTTACATATGAAATCTTAACTGATAATGTTGTATGGTGGTGATACATATTGCTTGTTTTACGATTTTTGAAGGTTGACATGTTGTATAAGTGTAATTGGTAGGTTGCTTTACTAATTTGGTAGAGTGATTAAAAATCTGAAAACATGTTACCTTCATTTTGGATGCCTGCTGCATAACAACTATCATACTTGTAAATGATAAAAGAGAGAGAAAACTTATGTTTGTCACATTTAGCATGTTTGGACAAGCTTAACCAATGTTAAAGTTTTTTCATTCAATATTTTACATTTGCATTTTGAAACCATTATGTTTTCAGTTTAATAGTTAAAGAGCCATTGCGCTTTCATGAAAAGGCAGAAAGAATAGATTTTCAACTACTAAAGGTTTTCTTATCACACATTTTTAAATAGTTATGGACTCTTACAGTCAAGGACAGACTCCGAGACCCAGAGTATTGTGAGTTAAGATTTTATTCTATTGGTCAATTCAGTGCTTTTTCACAAGTTTGATGGTTGATTTGCAACAGGAAAGTACAACGGATAAAATTGTAATTCACTCTAATTACTTACAAACAGAACTATGGGTGTTTACCATCACCATGAATGTTTACTGATTTTGATTTCTATCAATTAAAATGTGTCTTCTTTGATACTTGATGCTCCTTGATCTTTAGTGCATTGTAGCAATTATGTATGGTCCTTTTTGTCAAACTTCGTTGGCTAATAATGGTCATAAATCATCAACAACATTATTAAATGCAAATATATGATGTGATTGGATACAAATAAACAACACATATCAATGATTCATAGTAGCATCTGAAATAGGCTTGAATTGTGTTAATACCTAAATTATACATTTTTAACCTTGGGCAGCAAGATACTTTGGCTAGTTTTGTAGTAAATAGTAAATTACTTTTTTGATTTGTGTGTTTTGGTCAAAATTACGGAATATGTATTTAAAATTCATATACTACAAAAGTAGTCACCCTCGTTTGCATAATTTTACAGAAGTTTTGGTTGTACATTAGACATAAGAACCCAGCTCTTTATTTTATGAAATGACCATTTTACAAGAACTTTTTTTTTATTTCACTTTAATTTAAATTTTGTTTAATACTAGGTACGAGTCCCCTGATGAATTTGAATTATTTCGGTTGTAGGGATGAAAATAAAAACTGATACTCCAATAGCAAAAAAGGCACGTGAAGGAGTGATGGAGTTCCTACTGATGAATCATCCATTGGATTGCCCAATCTGTGATCAAGGTGGTGAGTGTGATCTCCAAGATCAATCCATGGCTTTTGGATCTGATAGAGGACGTTTTACCGAAACCAAAAGATCCGTCGTGGATAAGAATCTTGGACCATTAGTCAAAACCGTGATGACCCGATGCATCCAGTGCACTCGGTGTGTTCGGTTTGCAACTGAAATAGCCGGGGTCCAAGATCTTGGGATGTTAGGGCGTGGAAGCGGTGAAGAAATTGGCACTTACGTTGAAAAACTAATGACAAGTGAACTCTCCGGAAATGTAATCGATATTTGTCCCGTGGGTGCGCTTACATCTAAACCATTTGCTTTTAAAGCGAGAAATTGGGAGTTAAAAGGAACTGAAAGCATTGATGTTACTGATGCTGTTGGTTCCAATATTCGTATCGATAGTAGGGGCCCAGAAGTCATGCGAATCGTACCACGCTTAAATGAGGTATCAATAATATTTTTGTTAAATTAAGGGTTTTTTGTACTTATTTTTTGTCATCATTTGGTGTTAATTTGTGTCTTGACTCAGGACATTAACGAGGAGTGGATTTCAGACAAAACCCGATTTTGTTATGATGGGTTGAAGAGACAAAGATTAAACGATCCCATGATTCGTGGTGCTGATGGGCGGTTTAAGGCTGTGAGCTGGCGGGATGCTCTTACTGTGGTGGCTGAGGTCATCCATCAAGTCAAACCTGAGGAAATTGTTGGAGTTGCTGGTAAATTAAGTGATGCAGAATCTATGATGTTATTAAAAGATTTCTTAAACAAAATGGGATCAAATAATGTCTGGTGTGAAGGAAATGGTAAGAACACGAATGCAGATTTACGTTCGGGTTATCTTCTAAATAGCGGTATCAGTGGATTGGAAAAAGCTGATTGTTTTCTTCTAGTTGGTACTCAGGTAACTCATTTTTTAAAATTTATAAATTCTGTTTATTCAATTATTACCCTTAATTGTTTTTACTTTTAAATGTCAGCCACGGGTGGAAGCTGCCATGGTCAACGCAAGAATCCGTAAAACAGTTCGAGCGACCCAAGCTAAAGTTGGCTACATTGGCCCGCCCGCTGATTTCAACTATGATCATGACCATCTTGGCACAGGACCAGAAACCCTAGCTGAAATAGCAGAGGGCCGCCACTCCTTCAGCTCAACACTTTCCACCGCCAAAAACCCTGCCATCATAATTGGTGCTGGAGTCTTTGAACGTGAAGATAAAGATGCCATTTTTTCAGTTATCCAATCAATCGCCGCTAAACACGAAAACTTAATCAGACCTGATTGGAATGGAATCAATGTTTTGCTCCTCAATGCCGCCCAAGCTGCCGCCCTGGACCTTGGTCTTGTACCTGAATCTGACAACAGCATTGAATCGGCTAAATTTTTGTATCTGATGGGTGCTGATGATGTTGTCTTAGAGAAGCTCCCAAAGGATGCTTTTGTGGTGTATCAGGGGCACCATGGTGACAAAGGTGTGTATAGGGCTAATGTGATTCTTCCAGGAGCCGCGTTCAGTGAAAAAGAAGGGACGTATGAAAACACAGAAGGGACAGCTCAGCAAACGGTGCCAGCTGTACCAACAGTTGGCGATGCTAGAGAGGACTGGAAGATTCTCAGGGCACTTTCTGAGGTTTGTGGGGTGAGGTTACCTTATGATACTATTAGTGCAGTCAGATCACGTATAAGAACCGTTGCACCAAACCTTTTACATGTGGATGAGAGAGAACCAGCTACATTTTCTGGTTCAGTTAAACCTGAGGGGTCAGGCAAGGTCAGTGCGACGCCGTTTGGTGTTACGGTTGAGAACTTTTACATGACTGATGCGATTACAAGGGCGTCAAAAATCATGGCTCAATGTAGTGCTTTGTTGAAAAAGTGAAGTTGGTGATTGTTAAACGTTGTAATAATAAAGGTTTGATTTCACTTTTTGGTTGGTGGAATACTGTTGTTTTTGTAATAGTGGTTTTGAAGATGAAACATAGAGGGAAGAAAGCAGTTGCCCTAAGTAGAGTTGATACTTATAAATGGCAGCTTTGACATTGATTAATGGTTTTGTAATACATGATTTGATACTCATATTGTTGCTTATTTTTTGGATCATTATACATGTTCAAGTGTCACCAATACTTGTTGCTTTCACTTGGTTAGACCATTTATAAGCAACTAGACTAAGCTTAAGTTTTGTGAGAAATAGGTTAGATCCTTAATGAGCTTGGATTTATTTTTCAACAAGGAAGCAAAATACTTGTTAATTAATAAGCTCAATTAATGAATAAAAAGTGGGTGGGTCTCGGAGGCTTGAGTAACTAGCAAGGTTCAAGCCGTAGGAAACAAACTTCTATCACGGTAAAGCTAATCACATTCCGAAGTTGATTCTCGTAGTAGGCTGCAACTTACACTCATTCGATTCTTGTGCTTCAAGTAATCCCAAGCAAAAACCGTCAAGGAAGAAAGCCAACCCGGAAACATGCTGTCAATCGTAGCACTGCAGATAACAAATTTTATAACATTATCTCTTATTCTAACACTAAATCCTTTTAAGTTGAGTAATTTCTCAATGATTAATACTATCAAGTTGTATCATCTCCTGCAACTTTTTTTGCTCCCATACGGATGCATGGTCTCCTAAGCAGTTACATTCTACAGATTTTAAATCTTTTTTCTTGCCTTCTCCTGCAATAAAATGATTGAAACAGAAAAGGAGAAAGGTTTAATTGTAGAAAGAAGCATAAAAAGACAGTTTTCCCCAAAATTTTAAAATAACTGGGAGAATATAACATCTGCTAAATGTCCACCAAATTACTCAACTTGCTCAAAACATGGAAATAGACCAACCCTTTTAACTTCATCAAACGGTTTTTGTAAGCATTCTATTAAGTAATCCAAACCATCCAAGTTTTCAAAAAAAAGTGGTTTTAAGCATGCCTGAATAGTTTATTCATCTACGATTCCAACCTGCGATGTGCTTCACTATACTATGAAAGACTATACGTGATACTAATGTTTAACCCATCCCCGCTGCATCACTTGCAACAATATGTCATATTCATTACCTTGTTCGTTAAACACGTTAGCTTGAGCCTTAATATCTACAGTCTATGGGTCTCAGGTGGCAATGCACTGTAAATAACACAATATGTCATATTCAATACTTGCAACCAAGCAATATCATGCCTATTCTTATCGAGGAATAATGTACTGAAAAAAGTCTGAATCATTTTCTAGAAAATAAAATTATGCAGAATTGAGCAGTGAGTTGGTGTATATAACATATCATAGGCAACCAACAAGTTATCAGTCAATTATACATTAGAAAGTACATAAAGAAGCATAAAGATGCGTAGTTTTATGATTATTTTACTCCTTAGAACACGAAGAAATGCCAGTTGATTTGTGTGATTTCTCCCAATTTAAACCATCAAAATGCTTAATCTCCACATGGGTTAGTGTTCCAGGATCAACACATTTGTATGTGATCGCTATTCCATCTGGGTTTGATTTTGGTGTATAAAAAGATGTTATGCCACACACCTTACAGAATGTGTGTTTTGCTGTGTGAGTTCCAAAAGTGTAGGTGGTCAGGAACTTTCTGGAGTCTTCTACAAGCTCGAATCTTTGTGAAGGTACAATAAAGTGAGTGTTTCCTCTCATGTCACAATCAGAGCAATTGCACTGCCAAGCTGTAACGCTGGCCGGTGATTGAACTCGCCACCTCACATGTCCACAATGGCAACCACCATTGTGTATTATCATCTCGGAATTCATGTATTTAGGCCCTTTAGTCTGCAATCATACAGAAAATAATGTTAACACATCAATGTGTATCTTAATTGATATTGGTTTAACAAAAGATCTTGAGGATATAATGATATATAAGGTAATATAGATAACAAGCCCTACTGAAAACATAATCTTTGATCTTCATATGCAAGATTTCAACATATTAATTCTCGGAGTTGTTCTAACCATAAAAGTTAAACTGTATAACTAATAGGAGAATACAAGTGTTCACTTTACATGTTCAACTACAATTATGAAACGCTTAATAGGGAAATCAATCACTACTTAGACTTCGTAACGAGAGACAAAAATGAAGTAGCAACTCAATGAATGTATGCATCTTGTGTCCATTTACATCATAGTGGGGGCATGTATATATAGTGTATATAATATATAGAAGGTGGAGCCACCCAAAGCAATGCCATTCATATGTAAACTTCTCTTCTAAATGTTATAATATGTGACACAAGCTGTGTTATCTGCTCCTACAGACCTACTGATTAGTGATTAACAGAGTATTTGTAAATCATCATAAGCACTTAAATATTCAGTTTTTCACAACTGCTTATGTCATCCTCAAATTGTAGATAATCACAAGCATTTTGCTTCTATCCAAACACATTAATCCTAAAATCCCTTAACTTGTTGAGTAGAACAAATTTGTGCATAAATTTTGTGTGCAATTTTCTAGATATACAGAACACACTTATCAACCTCCAACACCAAGCTACAAAGAGTGGATGATGAAACAGTGCAGTGAATCACACCATTGAATTAGCCCAATCTGTGACTTATTGATCAAATAGGGTTTCACGAATATAACATCTGGATTAAGATCACTTCTGATAAGCAAAATACAGATTAGAATCTTATGATGGCATGAAGAAGAAATCATACCTGAAGAATGCAGACTTCTTCGTGAAGAAAACCCTCACAAACGAAATACAACTAACTACACACGAAGAGAAAACGAATTGGCGGCTACATCATTATTACTTGTTATGCCTTTTGTGTTTTTAACTACTTCACCTACTTTTTTTTAACTACTAATTAGTTTTTCTACCTGTGGCGGCGGCGTACACAAGGTATAAAGTCTAGATTGACGCGATTTGTTTCTGGATTAAATTCACGTCGAATCTTAATATACATGAACTTATAATGTTGGAAGAAAACGTATGACACTTGACCCGCCTCACTTTCAAATAAAACTATGTTAAACATAGACAAAGTCAAAACATCCATAAATAACACATAGATTACAATCGACAACGACTGTTCGGTGGAAGAAACCTACAGCGAATGCAACGATATCGAAGAAATAGGATAATCGCAAAAAAAAAACAATAACAACAATCGACCTAAAACTACGAAGGCAAGCAAAAAAAGGAGCGAAAATAAAACAACAAACACAATGTTATCATGATAGATCAAGGTGAGGGTGGAAGGTCGAGCTGGAGTTCTCGAATTTTAAGAAAAAAAATAGAGTGAGTCTATAGAAAAAATTTTTAAGGGGTCAATTTAAAAATAAAGAGTACTGTAAGTCTGTGATTATTTTGTAAACCCTTAAAATATACTATTTATCAATGTTTTCAATTAATATAGATATATAATAGAAACATTGACTGGTTACTTGTTCATTTAAACATGTTAAAAGTTGTTTGTTAGGCTTTTAATAGTTCTATTAACAAGCTACCTATGAACCATTAGACATGTATATGTTTTTTTTCAAAAAACACAACCTTTTAATGGTCTCACATTCAATGCAGAATGGTTCAACACATATACAGTGCTGAATGAGAAATAAGACATATATATCCTTCACAAAAGAAAACCAATGAAGCCTTCACTGTCGCAACCCTCCACCACCGGCCCCTCATTGTCGCTACCCTTCAGCCGTTCAACCCCCTCACCACCGCAATCCCTTCACCGTCGCAACTCTCTGCCACCGTACCCCTTCACCGTTGCAACCCTCCGCCACCGTACCCCTTCACCATCGCAACCCTTTTGCACATGGGTGTCATTAAAAACATCAAATTTGTACAAATTTGATCATTCTTGTTGACTGTTGGTCAAATTTTATTTCATTGGATTACCTTTGAATGTAAAGATTAAGATTTGTGTTGTGTATATGATGTAAATGAAAATGCTAGGTTGTAAAAACTTCAAATTGATACTATTAGTTTGTTGTTATTTAGTTAACAAGCTACCAAAGGATTTGTATTTGGATTTTTGTAAGTTGTATTTGGAATGATTTTCTATGATGTTTTGTATTTTTTTTATAAATATTTATCATTCATTATATTTATTCAGATATATAACCAAACAAATATATTTTATAACACAAAATAGTTCAGATGGGTAAAATAGTCATTCTGCACATAATGGTTCAGATGCAATCAAACAACCACTTATTGGTTCAACATTTTTAAAATTCAGACCTTTTAATCATTCAGAGCTTTTAATCATTCAACACTTAATGGTTCAGATGCAACCAAACAACCCTTTACTCGAGTACAAAACTCAAAACTACATTCAGGAAACTAATTTTAAATGAGAAAGTTTTTTGGTTTAACTTGAAACTTTTATTATTATTTAAATTATAAGTGAGACTTAAACCTAAGAATTTCTCGTATTTTAATGAAGTTTTGAGGTACTTTAATTAAGAATAATTCACAGTTTACCTAATTCAAAATCTATAATTTATAGTTTTTGAAACAAAATGCGAGGAAACTTAAACTAATTGACATGATTTGAGATGGGCTTGATTACAATCGGGTAACATTAATAAAATATTAATTTGTCTAAACATCTGAGTATCTGACCCAAAAGACCGTTAATTAAAAAAGCTACTAATGCAAAAAATACAAACAAGAGTTAGAAGATAATATATCTACTCTCACGTATACCGGAATATAAGTTGACGTTATGTGTTGATTATTAGGTGCATTCATGAAATGATTTAGCAATCACATTATGTGACAACTCGCCCATTAATCAAGTCCATTTCATTGAAGAGGACATAACCTGAGGAAAATGACCAAGTGCAAATCTATACCCATAAACTTGATGGGCTTACCTCCCTGGCCCATCAAAATAATTAATCAAGTAGCCCATTTGACCAGTTAGATATTGGCAACCATATCTTTCAAGAAGACCTACAAATGACAAAGTGATGTATTCTTACTTTTAACGTTATGAGTTCAAATACTACAGATGTCATCTGACGTTTAACGTGTTTCAAACCAAAGGGATTTTATACTAACGGTATTAGCGTGTATAGCTAAGCTTTTCCACTCTAAATGATTGAGAGTTCTGACTTTATAACAATGATTGATGTATATTTAACTAGGAGTAGATTTGGAGTTTTTGTGAGTTATTCTTTCTAGAAAAAGAAAAAGGAATTAACATGTTTCATAACATGAACGTTTCTTGCATAGTTACATCAACATCTTGACTAGATTATAGGATGCTGATGTTTTAAATGATTTCACTAACTGTGTTTTATATTATTTGATAAAAATGATTTTTATTTTTACCAATAAAGTATTTTTTTCAAATTAAACATAGGCAGTCTTAACACCTAAGAGACCTAAAAAATTTAAGCAATTGGAGTCGAAAGAGAAAATAACTATATGTTGATCCCAGTCAAAAAGTTCAGGTTTTACCATTGTTAAGAAATAGACTTATTACTAGTTCTGATGATAAGTTTCTAATATGTGGCTATTTTTTTTATCACAACTTGTGCATCACTACATTTTCTAATCACAACAACTTTGTACAACATCAAATGTTTTTCTTATGACAAAGTATTTTGATAATTATTCAAATATGTACTCATTTTAACCAACCAATATTAAGTTTTGGAACCAGTCAATGATTTGGTTGGTTAGGGAGCAATTGGGTTAGCCGAAAGCGCAGTATTTGACAGCCTTCTATTAGTTGATTGAAAATAGAAAATAACGATAATCAAACATCAAATGCGCAATTTGGCTTTTTGGGTCGCTCAAACGTTAATTCTAGTAACTAATCTATCCTTTTGTAATATAAATTTACGAACATCTCATATGTTAACTTATAGGTACCCCGGTTTACAAAATAGTGAAATACCAACCTAACCTGACCCATATCGCGGTATGCCAACTAACTAATTACATGTGATTTGTTATGCTTTAATCAAAGAGAAAATGAAAGAACCATACATGCATGATCCTTCCCATGGACCAGCTGGCTAGCTTGGATGTAGATGTAGACATGACGCCCATGCATGACAGATCTTTAAAATGAGTGGCTTGAAGCTTACCTTTCTTAATGGCCTATAATATCTATCATTTAAGCTAGCACAGGACCAAGGGTCACAACTCACAACTCACACGCATGGGCATCTTCACCTTGACAGAACACAAGGATCATGTCAACAACAATCACTTTCAAACTAATGATTTTTTATTGCAATTCTGCAAGTAATAACCATCACAAGCTACTGGGCTCGATTTCTTTTTTTGAAAATAGATTAATAGATAGTTATATGTTCAAATCATATAAAATGTTGCAGGCTACAAGGAAAATGATATGATGGTGGTCGTGGTGTTGGGCTTTGTTCAATTATCTTTAAGTTTTTTTAGTTAGGTTTTTTTTTTATGCAGAAGATTAAGATTGGCAGCATAGTAGTAAGAGTTAAATTATTTAAAAGATATCAAGATTTAAATCTTGTCATCCTGACATGATGTACATTACTAATAAATGTAGTTTAGGAGTAAGAATAGATAGATCATTATACAACGACATTTATTTTATTCATTACAGTAGATCTTTTGTCTTGCTTCAATTTCTGATCGAGAATCAGATTAAACAATGTTTTTTAATTTATTTGTTTTGGAAGTTTGTAATTGTAATATCCAAGACTTCAAATGGTTGTTCGTAGCCCCATAGTCTTATTGCCATTGGAATTGGTAATTGCCTATAATAAAAATGATGCACAATTAAATCCTCTCAAATGTACAATTAGAAGTGAAAAGAATTGTTGAACAAAAATGGTTTGTTAGAAGAATTCAATGTTCCATTATTGAATGAACATTGTCTTTAATTTCATTGTTTTGAAAAGACAATGCCCTGAACCAGATATATTCTGGGGACTTTCTAAAAAACATTTAATATACACATAACACGCACATATATACAAACATGTAAAGTTAAAACAAAAAAAAAAAATACAATTTGCACATTTATCTAAACATGATAAGCATACATACAAGAAATGTAAAGCACTAAAACTTTATATTATCTATATACAATTTTAAAAAATGTTACATTTGTGACTAGAAGTTAACAAGAGAATGGTGTTGGAGTTTCTAGCGGACACATTGTTGATAAGACACAAGGGTAGGGACGGTGCTGATACGGCACATTTCAGTGTCGTATCAGTCTTCATTGGCAAGCACTAGCAACGAGGAAGTCACGAATTGGATTGAATCGTCTTCAACGGACAAGCCATTGTGGTAATGGTGGTCCCTTCTTTCTTTAGGTGTGTAATCAATGCAATTAAGATTATAGATAAAACAACTAGCAATTCTTGAGATTATTCGGAATTTAAGTGAAAACGGATACATGTACGTATGTGTATGTGTGAGTAACTATGTATGTACGTAGGTACGAGTAGTATATAAGTATGTATGTGTTACCAAGTGATAGCTTTAAAAATCTTCACATGGGGTCTCAATTTTCTTCACATGTGATCTCAATTTCAGTTCACTCAATTTTAATCCTTTAAATGGTCATCTTGTTTAAAAAAAATACACGCAAGTATGTGTTTGAGCATGTTAATTTCAGAACTAATATTATGTTGAAGACAATATCTTGGAAATTTTAGTAAAAAATATGCTTTTCAATTGTATTGAACATTATAGTACTTATTTATATTTATTAGTAAAATAATTATTTATTAGTGTGAGTTTGTTTTTTTATGTGAGAGAATTACAATGAATCAAATTGTGTTCAAAACAAAACTAAGATAAATAAGATATCGATCTTTGTGAAAGTGGTTGATTTTGTCCCAGTGATAACACAAACCTTGAAGTGGTGTAGTATATAATGGATTTCTTTGTCTGATATTGAAAAAACAATAAAGTTTTGGAATGAATTTCTTAATTATCACTAAGTACAAGATTAACTTAGGGGCTGTTTAATTTCTCTTACTTGGTCAGAAGATAATGACTGGGTAAGAGCTTGTTTCAAAACTAACCGGGTAAGGAAAAAAAAAGCATGGGTTAGTGGTGTCAGACCGGGTCAGACACGAATATGTAATAATCAAACACATTGACCAGCCAAAATGTTTGACCGGGTTAGCGGGTCAGACATTTTGACCGGGTTAGAAGCAAATCAAACAGCCCCTTAGTGTTTATAACGAGACATTAGGAATGAATTTCTTCATTATCATTAAGTACAAGATTAACTCAGAGTTAACGCCGAGACTTTTGGTATGACATCTTCGGGTGTACAAACATACTATTTTGGTTGTACCCTACGAGACAGATGCATTCGTCCAACAAGTGACGCGTAATTTGTTTAAGAGACATCTTTTGAATAGAAATCTTCAACCATCACTCAAGCTTTGGTTAGTTCGATATGCAAACAAAGATAAAACTGTAAAGAATATCTACACTTTCAAGATAAGGCTACAGTTTACCTTGGTTTCAATGCATATATCTTTGTTATTACTTACAATCGGATTGTGTGCGGTATTACAATTTTGTATTTTCCATTAATAATGTGATTATTATCGTTTTATTAATTATTAATAAAAGTAAACAATGCCCTACACAATACGTATAAGAATTTGAATATACACACGTAGATAGTTACTATTAAGACTATATTGTTTAAAAATGAATCTTAAATATGCTGAAATCCACACCCGTTTCTGTCAAATCTATATATTTATTTTAACCAATGATCTTTTAGCCTAGTGGTTAAGGGGGAGGTGGGAGACTTTTGTCTTTTTTGAAGGTTCAAGGTTCAAACCTTGACATATGTGAATTTTACTAACTTGAGATATTAACAACTAACAACAAACAAGTTGTTCAAAAAAATGTATATATTTAAAAGTATACGTGTCAAATGTGGTTCTTAATATTTTAACAACTTATCACTTTCTATCAAATAAACGCACATTGTATAATTAATCGTTCATCGTAGTACACAGAATTGAAGTTGTGGTAAATTTTGTATGTTGGTGCCACATCATGTGTACAAACAAAACTCGTGCTTTAATTCTGATTGCATCAGTTGGACCCACCAATATTTGAATTTGTCATTTACTAATTATGTCTCGTGAAGAGTTGTCTCATCTCATGTGCAAAGAGTCCGAAAGATGTCGATTAAGGTTTTTAATTATAATAATTATAATTATAAGTCAATTCCAAAATGCTAACATCTAGAGTTCGTGATTCTAAAGTTCGTTGTGTTGCATTAGCGACGTAGAGTTCGTTGTCTCAAACGACGAACTTAATGTGAGAACGTCTAGAGTTTGTGATTCTAAGTTGAAAACTTCTAGAAACCATTATATTTTTATTTTTTTTATCTTGAATATATATTACAAAATATTTTAAAGTTCACCTTCAATTTGTGATTCTAAAGTTTACAATTTATCCTTGCATAAATGAAACCATACCATTTTTATGTTTACCTTTTTGGTCATGTCATGTCACTCACCACTTGCTTATTCATATCGATGAGAAAAATTAATAAAACCTTTAAACTTGATTCATGTTATTTTTTTAACGTCAAATATACGATCCTGTTTTAAAGGGTATGTGTTATTTTAATCTGACCTACCTATTTATTTGTGTCATTTAAAGGATAAAATGAGTGGGTTGGTTGGGTTCAAACGGGTTATTTGTATACGGGTTAGGTCATTTATAGTACGGGTTGGAATTGTTGTTGAATATATTACAATTATACTATATATAGAAATATATTTCGAGCCAAATGCCTCATAATAAATACAACTTAAAGTATATATTTTCTACTCGAATGGTCGTGCTAAACGTACTTCAGTGTTGTCACATAAGTAATTTCATATTTCCAAAAGTTAAAAACATGCATATATACAAGAGCGTACATGAGGTATACAAGGTCGAAAACATGAGTATACAAGGTCGAAAACATGAGTATACAAGGACGAACAATGTATATACATGTAAGAGTATACACATCGAGTAAATGGAGTGTATATAAAATCCTATACATGCATATACTATCGGGTTTGTGAAGCTTTTGAGCTTTGGTTTCAGTCAACCACGGGGAAACGAAAGGGGCCTCGACTTTTCGTCCCAACATATATGCACATGTTGTGTGTATATTCCGTTACGTTAACCCCAACATATATAACCCAAATAAGTGAAGGTATATTAAGTAAAATGGATACGTTTAGCCAATCCCTTGTTGAAAACTTAGTTACGAGATGTAATAATCGCACACAGACCGCAGTAAATTCTGAATTAAAGATGTATGTGTTGGTGTAACTTATGGAGTACTAATGGAGTTAAGAGTGCGAATTAAACCACCATGGCTCCACCTCATCATCATCTTCATGTGATATCTGACATTAGAGGTGCACGAAGTTAGAAGTCTTACAATCAAAGTCTACATGTCGTAAAGATAGTGAAATTACAGGTTGCATGTTGGAACATTCAATCAGACAATTTTTGTTGTATAAAACTAATTGGAGCTTCATTTGTTGAATATTAATTAAACCGTTGAAATCATCGGTTCATCATGTATGCATGTTGTTTATACGTTAGGATGAATGGTTTATCAGTTTTTATACTAGTTTTAATAATTCGTGTATCAAACGAGTTGAATAAATAAAATATTAAATATAATAAAAATTTATTAATTATAAAATAATATTTTAAGATAAAGTATAAGTGAAATTACGTATTAGTAAAGACTATAAGTAATAAAATAATGATATTATTTTAAAAAAATACCACAAGAATGGAATAAATATTTTGTTTCAAAAAAATCATTTTATTTTTAAAATAATTCTTATTATAACTCTCTATTTTAATTATTTTAGGTTTATAGAAATTTTACTTTTTAAAAACATCAGTTTTCAAAAATTTTCATAACTTTAAAAAGTTTGATGTTATTGATAAATTTCTTATTTTATAAAAAAATCATTTTCTTAGAAATAACATTAATAAAAGATATATATATCAATTTATTGAAATACTATTTGTAATACATTTTGTTTCAAAACAAGCTATTTTATTTTTAAAAATTTTCTTGTTATAACTGTCAATTTTAATTATTTTAGGTTTATAAAAATGTTACTTTTTCTAAAAACACTATTTTTAAAACATTTCATGTCTTTAAAAAATATTTTAAAATTATTTGTAATTTAAACAAATTAAATAATATTATGTAATAATTATAATTATATAATATGATAGAGAGTGAAAAAAATTTTATTATAGTAAATATGATGTTGGTACGTGTCCATACTATTTATTTTTTATCAGTGTATAGTAGAAGATATATTAATTGAATGGGTGAATTTATATACCAAACACTATTTAATACTTATTTTTATGTGTAATTTATGTATCATACAGTCGACTGATACTTATAAATAAGATAAATCTATCGAGGGAATGCTAACAAATGTCGTGCCAAATGTCGTGCCGTCTAGCACTCTAGCAGTAATATTCATGTGACATAAAAAGACATATATTAAATCATAATTTAATATAGATTATATTTAAGTCATACCAAAGACTACAAAGCAACAGACAAAAAACAAATTCTAGTTGGAGGCAAACCAACACATAAACAAGCATCCTCAGCAAATTAAGAAAAAAGGATTGTGTCCATTTCGGGACAAATCAAGTCATTCACCACCCATTAGTGGATTAATTTAAACTTTGAGACCACCTTTAATCATGATTTGATTGTCACTAATAAACTAGTAACTACAATTTAAAACTATATTAATTAATTGTTTAATTAGATAAAAAGATTGATGCTTTCTACTTGAGGGAATGTCGCGTTTCATAATGATTGTCATGAGTCGTGACTAAACAACGACATTTTGGAGATTAGGACCCACCCATTTATCATCATTATTATTACCTTTTTGTGGTTTCCATTTATTATCATTATTATTTAAATAAATTACATAAATGATCTTGTGGTTTATATGAAATTATTGATTTGCTTCTTTAGATTAAAATTCATGTGGATCGTTCATATTTCTAAAACTTGGTACAAATATGATTTTTAGTGGGCTGTTAAATATGAACGTTAAAACATAAGATGATATGTTTTGTAATGGTTATAAAATGGATAAATCCAAAATTGCAAATATACACATAATGAAACAATGGAATACTTTATTTAAGAATCCTGTCGTATTTAGTGCCATATTGCATGTACCAAATTAGAGTGCTAAATGTCGATTATGATTGGCCCACCAAGCAAATGACATATACATATTAAATACTACCACAATTTATTTTTAAAATAATAATAACAATGATCAAAGCATTGTATGGTCATAAGACATTTATTATTTTTCATATAAAAGGGGACTGTTTGACGGTTGATATTATTAATGGGAAAGAAACGTCCTATGTATTCGGAAAAAAATTGTGAGAAACATTATATTATTATATTTACACACTTTCTAATGAAATAATTTCACATACTAAATTCTTTAACTAAATGAAATTAAATACGTATTTAGATTGCCTATTACATGTTTTCAATATATATTTATTTATGATTAAAAAAATAAAATACTTTTTTTTGGAACGGCAAAAGTTAAATACTCAAGAGAACTTCAAATAAAAATTTATACTTTTATAGAGAAAGAAATTATTTGGTAGTATAAATGATACGGTCATACATAAGTATAAAATTTATGAGATATATCTTATGCATGTCAGGGGGTTTGCATAAAATACAGAAATGAGTTTATTGAAAACCCTAAAGAATAGATAATTAATCTAGATATTCCATTAGTTATAATTTAACAAGTCTAATTAGATAGAATTTAACAGTCAAGGGTAATTAAGGAAAGTTTACTTTTATGTTTCATATCAAAACGGCAAGACCCATCAAAAGTCAAACTAAAACATCGAATGACAAAGGATATTGGTCTTCATTCTTATAGTACGTGGATTTCACGGTAGAAGTAATGCTAGTTCAACATTAGGAGCAGTGGAAAGTAATTTAAATAATCAGACTAAAATATTTAAATATGCATAATAATTTTATCAAATAAGTTATATAATAAAAGCAAGCATTTATTCTGATTTGTATTCATTGATTATTATATTTAAAATTTATGTTCACGTCTGTACAGAACATAGGAAGGGGCCGACCCAAGTGGTTCGTATTGGGTGCGTCCACACCTCATAAAATTTTGTTTTTGTGTTAGTATTTATACGATCTAATCTTTCTCGACCTCAAACAACACTTTATATCAACCCTAGAAAACTTTTGACACCACGTATTGACATGATAGTAAAGAAAAACAATTTGAGATTTTAATATTTTGTGAATATAAAACTATTATAACCTAACTAGTTCATATTCACCTATTAATCATTTATACGAAATTTTAAATCTAATAAAATATAAAAAACAATTGTTCTTTCATATTACCTTATTACTTGATTTTGCTGGAGTAATTACTAAAATTAATATTGATTATAGATTCCTAGATTAGATTAATTAAGCTAAGGATTGAGCTCCACTCGTTTTGTGTCAACAACAACAGGAATAACAACAATAACT
This sequence comes from Flaveria bidentis, assembly GCA_018326385.1. Classification (NCBI taxonomy): domain Eukaryota; kingdom Viridiplantae; phylum Streptophyta; class Magnoliopsida; order Asterales; family Asteraceae; genus Flaveria; species Flaveria bidentis. Next base: position 36,623 of record BJCM01270587.1, read on the forward strand.
GTAGTAATAATAGTAACAATATACGATATTAATAATAACAATACCCTCATTTTTAATAATAAATAATCTAATACAATACCGTATATAAAACGAATAATAATACATATAAAACATGTAACTAAATGTTACATAAATGTTAAATTGTTCAAACCTAAGTCTTCAACGGGACGTTATTCAATCATGTCATCTTGTAATAACTTTTACACCGCAACAATGAAAATAAGAGTTGATAATGGCTAAGTAGTTTTGCTTACCATGGATTTTTAAATGATATTTCAAGTCTCCCCTAAAAGAACTTATCTTCCAGTGCATATATAACAGCCAAAACAATTTGTACTGTCGGGACTGAAATAACCACGCAACCGAAGTTGCACTTGATAATATGGTGTTTTAGTTTATGTGGAAAAAGATGAATATGAAGTTGGTGAAGAAATGAAAGAACTAGAGAGTGCTCTCTTTTTAATTTCTGAAACAACAAGTTTCTATAATCTTGTGTGATACTGTGATTGAGTGCAAACTTACTTCTACTCTTTTTCAAATAAACCTCAACTCCATGTTGTATATTCACTCACATAGAAACCGACTTCTTGTTTAATAATGTAATAACAACATTGAACAACATCAAAATGGATTTAAATGGTCAAATCAAAGCTGTCCATTTTACTCATGGATAATGTTAAAACAATCTAGCTGAACCGAACAATAAGAAGCGCAACCTACGACTCATAACAATCTTACAAAGTGCGACAAATTGGACTCCGACCCACACGACTTGCATTCTATAGGGTCACAACTTGTTTCCCCCTTATACCTCTACTTGCATCCTACGGCATCAAGTACGACAAATTAACTCCTTTTTCCATATTTCCAAACAATCAACCTCAAACATCAATATCTCTTTCATGTTAAGCTTCTGCTTTTGACGATCCCTTTCCCGTCAACACGTTTTATAAACAGTTTGTTCATTGAGAAGCCCTTGCATATTAGAACACAAACTCAAATTAAATAACAATTATATTAACAGTGACTATATATAATTAATTATTTGGGTCCAAAATTAATGAAATACATTTGTCACAGAACTTTCTAAGGTGGATTAATTAGTTATTGCGAGTGTTATTATCTAGTTTTTACCTGTCGTGATTTTGTTATTTAATATAAAACAAATTGTTTAGTTCTAATTTTTGTTAAAAAATGGTAGTTAAGCACTAAAAAGAGTATTATACAAAAAACAATGTGGATGAAAGATACATCTGTTTTTAAGTTTGTTTTCCGTCACTTCCATATCAATCAATTGAATAAATTATTCTGTCAAACTCCAGCCGATTTAGCTTTAACAATATAATCAATATAAAGTTTTGTTGAGTTGGAAACCGAAACACTAGCTTTTTTGTCGTTAAAGAAGTCTATATGAAACTTTCGTATTGAATAAATGCTTTGAGGATTTTTATTTGATAGTAGCTGACACTCTCATTCACATTTCACCATTGTTGTTGAGACCCGATCGGACCGGCCGGTCCGACCGGTTCGACCGCGAATCGGGGGTTTGTCCGGTCTGGTCTGGTGTGATTCGTTTTGTAGTGGTCGAACCGGCCGGTTCGTCCCGAACCGCTGGTCGGACCGGAAAACCGGACCGGTTTTCATTTTTTTTATTTTAATGTGTAAAAACATGGTGTTAAACCATAAATTAATACGTCGGATATACAAATATAGTTAAGTTTTATATATAACTATAATATATATATATTAATCATAAATAAATTACTTATATTTAATTACATATATAAATATAATTAAAATATAGTTAAATTCGGTCCGACCGGTCCGACCACCAAACCAGTAAGGCGCCCGGTTCGACGTCAGATCCGACGTCCGATCCGAATCTGAAAACATTGCATTTCACAGTGGACATGAGTTTAGAGCGTCGAAAAATATAAAGCTTCAAAACTGACTTCACATCGTCTTTGACTACCTTAGGTGTTGTTTGCTTTTTCTGCAGGAAAACGTCTGCCAGTATGCGGAACACATCAGCAGCAGAAGAGATGGGTCAAACGTCTGCAGTCTGCAAGAAAAAAAACTGTTTGTTTTTAACATCTACAAAATGGTAAAAACATATTATGTAATTAAATTAAACCTATTTTTTAAACCTATTAAATTAAATCTATTTTTTTAACACTTTGTTTCCTTGGACTTGTACCACACACACACATCCATACGTACATACAACAAATATACACATCCATACGTACAAGCAACCGGCGGGCGAGGTATGAGGAGGGGGGTCGGCAGGCGCAGA
>BJCM01270588.1:0-10045 GCA_018326385.1 Flaveria bidentis
GAGTGGCCGGGGGATGGCGGCAGTCGGGGTCGTCGGGGGATGGCGGCGGTCGGGGTAGGTGGGGGACGGCGGTGCTCGGCAGTTAGGGTTGGCGGTCGATTGTCGGGGTGATCAATAGTGTCAGTTGGCGGTGGGCGGGGTGGTAGGTGGCGATTAGTGGTGGAGACGGGGGTCGATGGAATTTGAAATCCTTTAACATTTGGAAGGATTTTGAAATCCTTCATTGTAAGGAATTTGAGGGAATTAATTCCAATTCCAATTTCAATTCCTTTATTAACCAAACACGTGCAAAATGGAATTCAAATTACAATTCCAAAAAAATCCTACCAACCAAACACAATAATCAATGGATTTCAGATTTCAATTCCATTGAAATCCTGCATACCAAACCCCCCCTTAGAGATGAAATATAAAGTTTTCTCAGCAATAAGTTTTCACATGAGGGGGATGGGGGTGCTAGGACACGAATGGTGATGAGGCAACTACTTTCTAGTTTCTATTCTTCCTATTCACTCTTTTGATTGCCTTACTAATTGGGGTATCACCTTCATCACATGCACTATCAAAATTGTCTAAATCAACTTCTCCAACATCTTCATCATCATTATTCTCCTCCCCACCCATATCCTCTGCATTCAAATCAAGAAAAGTTGATAGTCTACCATGTCAACATCCACATCTTCCAAAGGATTATCTTCATCCACACCAAAATCAAAGTCCCCAGAATCTGCATCATGTTGATCCTCTTCATCTTGGACTGTATCATCTTCATCCCTTTCATGTTGAACTACATCATGTTAAACTGTATCATCTTCATCCTTTTCATGTTGAACTGCATCATGTTGAATTGTATCATCATACAACTGATAGGTATCCATAAATGTTGATAGAAAATAAACATCATCAGCCATAACATATTGAACTGCATCATGATGGACTGTATCATGCATTACATCATGCTGAATTGCATCTTGATAGACCACTTCATTAGCTTCATCATCTTTCTCACTATCTTCATAACATGTGTATCTTCTATAATAATCTCTTCTTGTTGACCCCCTAGTTGATCCAATTGTTCCACACCAACATTCCCTTCTTGATCCCCTTGTTCCATAGCAACATCCCCTTGTTGACCCCCTTGGTCCATAATAACTTCCCCTTGATAACCCCTTGGTCCATAGCCACTTCCCCTTGTTGATCCCTTGGTTCCACAACAACATTGTCTTCATTATCCTCTTATTCAATAACAACAATGGCTTCATTATCCTTTTGTTCCACAACATCCCCTTCATGATCCATATGATCCCCATCTTCAATCCACTCTAGCAGTAACTGTCTCCTACTATTAGATGGTCCACTATGATCCACCTTTTCAATCAACAATTGTGCACCTTGGTTAGGTGATTGTAAGTACGTGTTAAGTTTGTAATCTTGTGCTCAATATACAGTTCAATCATCTTAAACTTGTCCATATATTGTGTTAAGTTTCGTACATCTATATCACCAGCAAGTGCTCTTATTCCTACATCTAAGTCCTGACCCAGAATCTTAAAATTGTAGTACATTATCTCGTCTTTCGGGTAACCAAGTACCAACATCATAACATAAACATCATGGACTGAAAACATTTCAATATCTACCATGTCTACATATGACACATTACCCTTCGCATAAATTCTTGATGGAAACCTCATTAACCTCCCACCATGGTGTATTTCAAGAGAAAATAAGGCGGGCTTATTACCTATTAAGATCAACAATGTGTGCAATGTGAAAAACTCATAGTAACAACATACAAAAAGAAAATTTTATGGCAATAAGAAGAAACCATACCCTAAACTTCAATGGGATCAAACCATGGATCATCTACACCACGAATCCACAAACTAGGAATAACCATCTTCAATATTTTAAATTTTAACTGAATATCAACAGGGATGCACTTACGTTGTATGAATTTGTACTGAAACTTTGAATGGGGTGTAAATTTACAATGTCTGATCTTGAGAAAAGAGGGAAACGTTGGTCATGACAGTGACGATTAGGTGGTTTTTTCTTATTTTATTGATGAAAATACCCTAAAGAGAGAGAGAGAGAGAGAGAGAGAGAGAGAGAGAGAGAGAGAGAGAGATCTTGCCATCCATACACATGTGCATACCTATCTCCGACAAAAATAACAATTAGAACTTTTGCCTTGTGTGCGATATCTTATGGTTTGATATCGTTATATGACAATACAGTTTTGTCAAATGACTAATCGGTAATACCAAAAGTTAATGACTAAACAAGTAAATTGACTGGTCAAATAGGCATTCTGGTATTTTTTTAAAAAGAAAATGATGTTAATAAAGATATAATGTAACTTGTTTGATGTGGTATAAGACATTTTGTTGGTTCATTTGATATCATCACATAACGTTTTCTGTAAACCTCCTTGATGGATTCAGCGCTTTAGGATGATGCTTGTAACATGATTTCAAAGATTTAGATTGAGTTTTTTTTATTTCATTCATTTTACTTCAATTTCAAATTCAGTTTTTAAGTTTCGGACTCGCACTAGCAATCGATTTACATTCAGAGTTCAAATTTTTATAGTATCCGAATGTATACTTTTTTATTGCATTTGAGTTATATATACATCTTTAAAAACATGGGCTTATTATCCATATTATTGGACTTTTCCAATATATGTTCATCTTTTTTATTCATATACAAAATTACCAACCACGCTACTCAAAGCTTTTTTGATAATTTTAAAAACGACTTCTAGAGATGAAAAGTCATGAAAAAGTTTTATTACTTGTTATATTTTTGTAATTATTATTTTTAGAACTAAACTAGTCTTAAGTCTCACGTGTTGCGGTGAGAGCGTAAAACCATATCAAGTAACATCAGTGTCACATCATCGCTAGCAGCCAAAAACACCGGAAAAGCTCTTAAAACAAAAGAAATAATAACGAAGATAATTAAGCAAAACGAAAAGTAGATGTAAAAACGTTGAATCATGCATGACCGTTCTAGCGTGTTAATGTGCAAAAAATAGACTGAAATGTAAAACACAATGCAACCATTTGGGAGAAAAATAGAGGTATAAACGTTGAACCACATATTGATGTTGTGGAATGTTAACTCGAAAGTTTTCGACCAAAACGTAAAACGAAAAATTTGTAAGAAATGAAAATTGTATGTAACTAAAGTTGAAAGTGAAAAAAGTGTTAGATTAAATGTAAAAGATGAAAACTATTAGTATTAAAAGTAAAAAAAATAAAGAAAAACAAAGATACAACCTATAAAGCATAAGATACAAACTATTATGTATAATGAAGTTGAAAATTAATAATATATATTATAATAATAACTCAAATTCAAACCATCTTTAAATATTCTATTTTAAAATTTGTTTTTTGAATAGAACTAGTTTTTTTTATCTAGTATACGACGTGATAGTATATACTACAAGTGGCTCAACTCGTTTCCAAACTAAATTTATGTTGAAAATAAAGTGATTCAAACTTATACTATTGAATGCAAACATATTATATTTGATCCGACTCTTTTTCAAAAAAAATTATGTCAAAACGCAAACCAACCCAAAACATACATGAAAAAACACATGCAACGGCGTCGATGTATGCAACGTGATAAAGTATATATTACAATCCGCACTCGACTCGTTTTTTAACTAATTTTATGTTGAAACATATTTATACCATTGAATGAAACATGTTATATTTGACCTAACACCTTTCTGAACTAAATTTACGTCGCAACGTGCATATCGTCGAATGAAACGTATTGTATTCTACCCGGCACGTATGTTTACGTCTAGGCATATTTATACTATCAAACAAACGTTTTATATTTGATTTCACCCACTATCCCAAACAATAAATAAATTTTAATTTTCAACCAATAACAAATACAATAAAAGACAAAAATAATTGTTCATTTAGTTTCTAAAGAAATACAAATATTTATAAGTCAAAATACAAAAATACAAAATATTTAGTTTCTAAAGAAATACAAAAAATATTTATAAGTCTTGTCGCAAATGTCGAAGAAACCATGGAATAAGACTAAAAGAATATTAAAAATTGTTGTGGTTAAAGTTGAAGAAACCAAACTCTCTTATTCAAGAAATACAAAAATACTTATAAGTCTTGTGGCCAATGTTGAAGAGACCATGGAACAAGACTAAAAGCAGAAATATTAAAAATGGTTGTGGTCAAAGTTGAAGAAACCAAACTCTCCTATTTATTTCATTTGGTTTATTAACATTATTAGTTTCTTATCACCGCGCTTCGCAGCGGAAGTCAAATCTCCACACACAACGTTACTTTAATCGTTATCTGTTCAGCTCGTTAGAAACCATAAAAGCGAATTTGGTGGCGAAACTAAAAAATACTGAACTTTAATGGTCAAACCGAAAAAAATAAAACTTCACTATAAACAAACAAATAGTTTAGCGACCAAACTCCGCGATCCTAAACTTTAAGAGGTCAAAGTCACGTGCTAACGGTGGGAGACCAGTCATTTCCTCCGCATACAACTATATGTTACTTTTGGTCGTTATGTGCCGGCTCGTCGGAAATCATAAAATCAAAGTTTGGCGGAGAAACTCAAAAATACTAAACTTGATAGGTCAAACTCGAAAAAATAAAATTTCACTATATATAGTTTAGTGGTTAAACTTTAATATTCTAAACTTTAGTGACCAGAGTAAAAAAAACGTACCGGTAGCCAAAATATATAATATTAAACTCTAGTGGGTAAATGCGGTAAAAAATTCACTATAAATAGTTTGGTGGCCGAACTCAGAAATCTTAAACTTTAGTGATAAAAATCAAATAAACAAAACTTTGGGTTAAAAATATAAATACTTCAAACTAATGTGATTCAAATTAAAAAATTCAAAGAGAAACTATTCATTCCCATGTGTAATTATAATAGAGTAATGTAATTTTAACCAGATTTGGAGTTTCAAATATCTAATAACCCGATTAACTGGAGTAACCTGAAGTTTTAGATTAATTATCCTCTTTCCTTGGTTTTATTTCCACGTTTTCTTAATTGTAATGTCAAATTAAAATGGTTTTATAAAATACACTTTTTAAGAAAAGGCCAAATTTCATACCATTTGTTTGCAAGTGGTACAGTGGTACTTGATAGTGTGTAAAATACTTTTAGTAGTGTACTGATTATATATATATATATATATATATATATATATATATATATATATATATATATATATATTATTTATTTAGAAGAAGCGGTTTGTACATCCACACAAATTAATCACAAAATCACATTACATATTGTTATGTCCTTGACACCTAGTGTATCTTGATATTCTACAACTGATACACGATTCATTTCAATTTACAATGGAGATATAAAGAAATATACATACCAAATAAGTTTTTTAAAGAAATAAATTACACAGAATTTGTTCCTTGAAACATATTATTTTGTAGAAATGGTTCCTAATGGTAATTTGATTTCAATCACAATGCATGACTTCAAGTCTAGTGGTAAAGGTGCTGTTCTCCATTCAAGAGGAGTTGAGTTCAAGTCAAATCTGAAAAATAAAGTAAATCAGATGTGAAGTAGAAAATGTTAAAAAATAACGCTAATCTGCTTTGTTAATTTAAGAGGTGTTTTAATGAGTGCAATTTACCTTTAGTTGGAAAAAAAATTCTAGAATCTATAAACTAAAGCACAAAAAATCCTACTCCATACCATCATACTGAACCCACCATCACCTTCATTCAAAAAAATAAGAATAAAAACGAACTAGAGTTTTGAGCGATTGTAGTTGAATTGGGTATTAAGCGGAATTTTGATTGACAATTAACGACCACAGTGTGTCACTGTGTTGTCAAAGATTGCACGGGGTGGATGATTGAAACCCAATTTAACGATTTTAGGTTAATTAAACTTGTGTGACTTTAATCGTGAATTTATTCATATGAAATGTTCGTACAATAGGACAGTAGGTATACAATTGGTTGATGACTAACGAACACTTGATTTGAATAAATTCATTTGACCAGGTTATGGCCCTCCAAAGTTGGGTCAAAGTTTCTGCCCAAATTTGTTCTCCAAGAAACGAATTTTAAAGAATGTTTTAGCAAAAGACTCGGGTTTACACAACTTAGGTATTACTCTTTTGTTCGTTCATTACCTATTTTAGTGTATGATTGAAGTAAAGAATTGCAAGAACCTAAGATGGTACGAAAATAGAAAAAATTGACAGACTTTGTGAAGGTGTTGGAATTTTTGGTGATGAGAAAGGAAGAAAAGAAGAGAGGAAGAGAGAGACGATATATAGGGGAGGGAAGAGAGGTGTTGTTCAGTGTTGTGAGTGCCGGATCGAACCGACCGGTCTGAACAGGAATTGCCATGGTCACTAGTTTGATCAGGTGTAGTTTGTTTTGAAGGCATTGAACCGGTCGGTTTATCCTGAATCGGCGGTTGGAACCAGCCGAACCAAGGGATTGGACTGGTTGGATAGTTTTTTATATATATTTTTAAAATTTTCAGTATTTTTTACATATATTAATTAAAATAGTTATAATCTTTATCGGGTTTCATAAGACTAGTAAACCAATAGGGTGTGTGATCGATGTGATTTTGAATACATTGGTGTTGTTTAATGTGATTTTTTATGCAAGTATTATGCATTTTTAAAGTTTTGGGTAACATGATGGGTATATATAAAAGCATGGTTTGGTGTATGTGGTTTCAAAAGTCAAACAAGGGGGTATGGTTAATGGTGTTGATTATTATGAGTTTGGTGTGTGTAGACACACATAGAAGGGATAGTCTTGATGGGATACTGTGATGAAGAGGATGAGTTAGTTTGTGTATAGGAGCATTCATTCCGTTTCTTAAAAATGTTAAAGAGAATCCTTAAATTATATGTTATGGTTTTGAATTATTGTAGATGGATAAAAAAATTATTACTTTTTATTTGTAAATTTAATGATTTATTGTTTAATCCTTATAAATTTTTTAATATTTTGATAGAAATTAAGAGTGAAGAATAGATAAAAGATAATGATAATGTTATAAGAAAATGTTGTTTAATTGAAAGGAAAGAGAAAAAATAATGGTTTTTAATGTAATGATAAGTATAAAAGTAAAAAAAATAGAATGTGAATACTCTTAATCACTAGTAGGTGGTGATTTTGTGGTAAAAATTAGTTATTTTAGTTGGCAATTTAGGTTAAATGATTTATTTACATTAGTGTAATTTATTAGTTGCATTAGTGTAGGTGATTCGTTTTAAATCGAAACTAAAATGAAATCCCGCCCCAGATTCAAATAATTAAAAGATAAAAAGTGGTTGACGAAATTATATGTAAATAAATATGTCACTTAGGTTTAAATAGCCTAAAGATAAAAAATGAATCAGAAGCATAGGTAGACATAAGAACATCACAACGATAATTTCAATTGATTTTGACATTTTAGAAAGGAAAATAGGATCGCATGCTAGTATAACTAAAATATAAAACATCTTAAAAACATAGGTAGAAATAAGTTTTTTCATAATATGATATGTGGTTAAAAAGAAAAAAAACAAAGAGCAACATAATAAATCCAACATTTCAATTAACCTTAAAATTTTCTTAGAAAAAGAATTAAGATTGAGCATTACTTATAAGAAAAAGTTAATACAACGGTGTGGGATAAGAGTGGAAGAAAGAGTGTAGTTTGTTATAGCTAGGCTTTTTACAAATTAATAAAAGATTAATAACTCTGAGCCGTTTACAACATTTGTCTTTTGGATTACATATTATTGTAATTTGTAAAGTTATAGAAATATGGAATTGTGTATTTGAATTATTAGCTAGCAATTTACACCCCGCGCGTTGCAGCGGGAGTATATTATGACAGGATTTCATATATGCAAAAAATTAAAAATATAAGCTAGTCCAAAAAAGCATTGAGACGTGATCCAACTACTTGAACTAATGCGGGTGGTTTCAGACCTCCATTCAAACAATTTTTGTTATTATTATTCGAGTAACTTTTTTCGATTTTTTACATATCTTTGATATTTTTTGTGAAAGAATTTTATCTAGATAAAAAATAGATACTGAACAAATAGTAACAGTTAATTTTAAACATTTAAACAATACATATTTTTTACATCCAACTATAACAATGATTAACGTTTAAAAAATAATTCATAACAACTTACTTTGATATAAGAAAATGTATTCATAAAAAATATACGGAGGAGGAAAAGACATGTAACATTAAAATTTTGTCATTAGAGAAATATTTTTCTACTACAAATTTAAAAATTCTTTGTTGTATTATATATAAAAGTAAATTATAAATTTTGTCCTTTAAGTATATGTAAAATTATGAATCTTATTCTTTAACTTTGATAATTACACAGAACGTCCTTTATTTAAAAAATTATCACGCTCTATGCCATTTCTACTAACTGAAGTTAATTTTTTCTGTTAGTTTTGTTTGAAAGTATTATTTTGCACTTATCACGTAAAGGACAAAATCTGCAATTTTCCTTAATCTTTTATTTTTTCCATTTTATTTTTATTATATTTACTTTATATTTTTTTAATCCCTTTTTATTTTATAAACTTATCTAAAATATTATAACTTAATTATCTATTTATATAAAATATACTTTTATCTATAGTTTTTTTTATATTTTTTGTTTTTTTTTAAATTAGTTATCTATCTTTCTAATCATATGAGAACAAGATGGAGAGCTTACAATATTTTTTTATGTTATAAAATTTAAACTAGGCATAAATTAAAAAAAATAGAGTCTTAACAGAATGTCATGTAGCACTAAAGTTATTATTTTATTAATAAGTATAGATGTTTTATGTATATGTAAATTAACTTTTAACATATAAGTAAATCATCAAACTCACTATCCTTTCATACAATCGTGAATTTACATATATGTAAAATATTTATAGCGTACATTCATTTTTCGAATTGATCCTACGTTTTCATATGGATCATCTATTTACATTTATCTAAATCTTCAAGATGATCATTAAATTTTCAAACTTTTGGTCTACTTACATATATGTATGCAAGTATTCAAATATTACATATAGTTTTTACATATTTGAAAATAACATATATATATATATATATATATATATATATATACACATTATAAATATACATATACATATATATGTAAAATAAATTTATGATATTGTATACGTGTATAATATAAAAGTGAAATGTTTTAGTTTACTCTTACCCATATATATTTTTTTCAATCAATATTATAAAATCTATGAATACAATAAATTTCAAAACTATAAAACTCGATTTAATAAAGTGTATCTGAAATAGATAGGATGTATTCCATACAAATGAGTAAAATCATAATCATGAACTCTTAACAAATTATGAATAGAACCAAAATCATAAACCTTATTAAAAACTTTAAAACCACATATAGAAGCTAGTAGGCAAAGTAGCCTTTCTTTGAGGTTTAAGAGAGGTGAGGTGAGAGGTTTTGCCTCTCTTGGAGTTTTAATATTCAAATCTTAGTATGGGTGGATATTATTAATTTTTTGATGCTAACAGCCAGCGGCCAACGACCAGCGGCTAACATCTAACAACTTACAACATGCATATTGTTAGCTGTTAGCTGTTAGCATGGATGCATGGATGCATGGATGCATGCGTGCGGGCGTGCGTGCGTGCGCACAAATGAGTAAAATCATAATCATGAACTCTTAACAAATTATGAATAGAACCAAAATCATAAACCTTATTAAAAACTTTAAAACCACATATAGAAGCTAGTAGGCAAAGTAGCCTTTCTTTGAGGTTTAAGAGAGGTGAGGTGAGAGGTTTTGCCTCTCTTGGAGTTTTAATATTCAAATCTTAGTATGGGTGGATATTATTAATTTTTTGATGCTAACAGCCAGCGGCCAACGACCAGCGGCTAACATCTAACAACTTACAACATGCATATTGTTAGCTGTTAGCTGTTAGCATGGATGCATGGATGCATGGATGCATGCGTGCG
>BJCM01270594.1:0-14981 GCA_018326385.1 Flaveria bidentis
TTGAACTCAATTGCAAACGAGTTTAGGAGAAGCCATACTCAAGAGTTGCAAAGGTGAGTTCTAGAACCCATCTTCTACATGTTTTTAACCGATTTTTAGGGCTGGAACATGCATGAATGTATGTTTTTCATTAAACTGGGTTTCGGACCCATATGCTTGATTGTGTGTATGTTGATGTTATGATGCGATGTGTGACTATGTTCATGCTTGTTGATGTATGATGGTGTTTCTAAGGCTTAGAGGGTAAGATTTAAGCTTAGAACATGATGAATGGTGTATGGGAATTAAATCTGATGTTTTAGACTCATATGTTAAGTTTTAGAATCTGCGTAAGTGTTGGAAAGTAAATGCGGATGAGTAATGGGAAGAAATGCGGATGAATAGTTAATGGGGACGAGCATTAACTGCTAAGTATGAGAATGCGGATGAACAGTTAATACGGATGAGCATTGACTAAAGTATGGGAAATGCAGATGACTAATGCGGACGAGTAAGGTCAATGCGGATGAGAAAGTCTAAGGGTGAACAAATGCGGATGACTAATGCGGATGGAGCATGGGGAAATGCGGATGAAGCATGAAAAATACGGATGAACAAAAAGGCAAATGCGGATGAGCAAAAGGTAAATGCGGATGAACAATGGTAAATGTGGATGAACACTTAGACTGTTTTCTGACTTCTTGGAAAAGGGGTGAAATGTAGGCTTTGACTTATGAGGTTTCCGGGGCTATGTAAGTTGACTGTTTGAGGTCATAGATGTTATGATGGGCATGTTATGATGTATGATGTTGTATGATTATGCATGATGATGATGCATGATGTTATGCATGATGTATGTTATGTATGTATGATGCCCTTCATGATGATGACTGAATGTTATGTTTATGTTCCTTGTGATGTATGGTTATTTTCCCTTGGCTTTACGTTAAATGTGAATGAATGAAAGTATTATGTAACGTAAAGTGGAAGATATTGAAAAGAGGAACGAAATGATGAATGCATGCATTAATGAACGAATGAAAGTATGAAAGGCTTGCAAGTGAACGTAAGGAGGTTCACACCCAATGAAGGGTGTTAACTCAACCGTGTGCGGGTTAGCTACCCTAGAAGGATGCACACTGAGGCTTGATCCGTGTGATTAAGCAGATGTATGGAGGTTCACACCCAATGAAGGGTTTTAGCTCAACTGTGTGCGGGTTAATTACCCCAGAAGGATTCACACTGGGGTCCAATCCTTGTGATTGACCATATGTATGGGATCCTTGCCGCTCACCCTTGGTAACTGGAGTCAGCTTCGTGCACAATTTTTGGGGTCTTTGAAAGACCTCAGGCCCAGTACCCACTTTATGCATACGGTGGGATGGAGCACATGGCATTGGTCCGAATAAAAGTAAAGATGTAATGACGAATGTACGAAATGAACGAACATATGATGAAGATAATAATGATATTATCTATGTGTACGTATGATGTGTGATCACATGTTAAAGTAGTGAACGGTTTAAGGAAAGTAAAGTATGTTTTAAATGTAAAACTAGAACTCACTCAGCAACGCTGACTTTTTATGCATTTTCCAGTTGGCAGGGGAGCATTGCTGAGGATGGCGCGGGGCAGCTACATGGCATTGGGATGACATTCTTTTGTTAATGTTTTTGCATTATAATGCGAACAAATGAAATTGTGTAATGAATAATGTATTATTTTGCAAAAGCATCGTTAATGAAAATGTTGTTTTTAAATGTTTTCGCTGCAACGTTTATTTCATGTTAATGCAATTATATGTTTTATGTGCAATGATGGACCAGCTGTAAGCGTCCCGGGAACAGGATCTTACACGCACCCCATAAGAATTGTCTTCTCAAATACTCTAGATCATTAATGATTTTTGAGGGGGCTTTATAAAAAGAGAAATAGTATGTGGGGAGGGAATTGAGAACTGAACGGATTAAGGTTATTCGACCACCATATGACAGATTCTTTGATTTCCAAATAGATAATATATTTTTGAATGTTTCAACTATAAGTCTCTAATGTCTGGTTAGATTCATAATGGCTCCAACTTGTAACCCCAAGTACTTGAAAGGAAAAGAACCAGACTTACAATGTAGAATATCTGCCATTTCCCTCAGTTGGTTATGATCTACACAAACACCATATAATTTGCTCTTATCATGGTTTACACGTTGCCCGAAAACCAAATAAAAGCTCCTTAACAACCTATTTAGGTTAAGAGCATTAGTGTTTAACCATTCTCCAATAAATACTACATCATCTGCAAACAGGAAGTGAGAAAGGTTTGGTCCCGAAGGGAACACGAGATGCCATGGAATAAGCCGGCTTTGCATGTTTCTTTTATAAAACCGGATAAGGCTTCCATAGCGACTATGAACAAGAAAGGAGACAAAGGATCACCTTGTCTCAATCCACGATAACAAGAAAATTCTTGGTGGGCGATCCATTTACAAGGACAGAGGTCCTTGTTGAGGATAAACAAGCCCTAATCCAAGACCTCCATTTTGCATTAAAGTTCATTTGCTCCAAAACCGAAATAATAAAGTCCCAATTTAAAGAATCAAAAGCTTTTTCAATATCAACCTTATAAATTATTCCTGGTTTTTTTTTTGATTTCTTCAACCAAGGAATGAGTTCATTAAGAATGAGTGGACCATCTAATATGCTTCTGTTTGATAGATAGGCAGATTGTTCTTCAAAGATGAGGCAAGGTAACATTAGTTTAAGACGATTAACAAGAGCCTTAGAAATTAGTTTGTTTATACAGCCAATAAGGCTGATGGGCCTTGGCTGAATATGATAGTGGTGAAAGCGTAAATTAAGGATAAATAAATAAAGTCAGCAATCAGCATGCATCATATCTTTGTTTGATAAAGAAATCCCAGGGCCAGGAACATTCTCCGTCGATCTCTCCATTAATCTCTAAACGGATTGGATTGTCATCAATGGCTGCTGCAGTGAAGGTGAAGGTGAAGGGATCCACAGATGAGTTCCTGAAGCAGTGCTCACAGTCAGGTGACTCTGCCTACAGCGCATTACGATCACTGTTGGAGCGCCTCGAGAACCCCGACACCCGAACCGAAGCTAGGGTCTTCTTAGCACATCTGCAGAAGAAGCTCGACAGCGATGGAGCGTCACACCATAGCCTCGATACTTACCATTTCCAAATCCAAGACATATACCTCCATCGAAATGAAGGTTAATTCGCATCTACCCATCTATTTCTTTATGTTTATCGCTTTGCTTTCAACCTGAGTAGTGTGCTCTGGTTGCCATCTGTGATCGGCGTTTTAGTGCCATGTTGCTCTGATCAGGATTGTTTCGATTGCAATTCTTATGTTATTTTGTGTGTATAGCTATTTTGTAGAATTATTGGATAAAATTTAGACACAATGGATCGCTTCTTGATCTGATGTGAAATTTGACGCCTAAAACATTATCCTCAAAGGGATACCAAGATTTTATTCAAAAGGTTGATTTGATAGTTCAAAAGCGAAATTTGTACGGACTTGCATAGGTAAACCCACCCTCAGCTTAACAAAGTTAGAGAATGATACATTTCCCTCACTTTCATGAATTTATTGTCTAGTTTCTTATTCCTGCTCACTGGACTCACTCCAATTTGTTCCCCTGAGTTTAAGTGTTAAACTTCGTTTTTCCTTATGATGGTTTAGAAAGACAATCGATAATCTTTGAAGGCATAAATACATCATTTATAGTGAGATGATGGATCCTTTCTATTCTTATATCATAATATCTGGAAATTTATACTGTTTTGCAAGCACATTTTACTTGGTTTAGGTGTTGTTACATCTTCTATGTATGGTCCTATTTCACTAAGAGACTCTTTAAGACAATGCCTTGATCTTTACGCCTTTTATCTGGGTTGGAGCTTACCCAACAAGGAATAAGCTACCTTATGACCGTCATAGTTTTGGACACCATTCAATGGGCTTTGGTTGCTGGCTCCCTTGTCATCGGGCCACTGACTTCCTTGACTTTATGACACTAGGGTGGTCTGTGGACTTTCGTTGCTCTCCACAGCGCTTTCGGACTAATAAAGTTTCATGTTATATCAATTCAAACTTGATCGAGCTGTTCATTTGCACCACAGTTCAAAGAACAAATTAGTAACTTTGCATTATGGCATATTGAGTCAAAGGTATAAGATAACTTACAGTAAACATATTGGCAGATGGTATAAACTAATTTGTTGTTATATCAAAAAGCAAAAACAAAACAAATGTACCAAGTAAATTCTACGAATATCAAAGCTATTGGTAGGGTGTGGGGAGGGTGAGGGCGAGCCTTTCCGCTATCACAAAAGCTAGAGAGACTGCTCCCATGCCGGACCCTGGCTCGATGATTTGTTATAATATCTGAACTGTGTAATTAAGTATTCATAGATGCCATAATTTTATGGCTTCAGTTTCTTTTTGCAGCTACAGTTTCATGCATTGTTGTAAGCATAATCTAAGTATTTTCATGATCTCTTCCTTAATTGGCAGAGTCATATATTCATATGCAACCTTCTCAAATGTTTCACTGCATTTCCTTGCAGATACAGGTTACAAAAATAGAAAAAAGTTGACAATGATGGTGATACCAAGCATCTTTATGCCAGAGGACTGGTCCTTTACATTCTATGAGGGGTTAAATAGACATCCAGACTCTATATTCAAGGATAAGACAGTTGCGGAGCTTGGTTGTGGAAACGGATGGATATCCATAGCCATTGCTGACAAGTGGTTGCCACTGAAGGTCACGGCTGTTCTTATTTCTCAACTTTATGTGTATTTATTTGGAAAGAACAAATGCCCTTTACTAATGAAAAATCTTCTAATGAAGCACTTTTTTAATTTTGGTTAAACTATGCCCTTCTGAATTTCCTTAAAATATTGTCTTGCAGGTTTATGGCCTTGATATAAACCCAAGAGCAGTAAAAATTTCTTGGATAAATTTGTATTTAAATGCTTTTGATGAGAATGGACAGCCCGTTTATGACAGTGAGAACAAGACTTTGCTCGACAGGGTAGAGTTTTATGAATCTGATCTGCTATCTTACTGCAGAGACAACCACATAGAGCTGGAACGCATCGTTGGATGCATACCACAGGTACTAAATTAATCATCCTATATGTATTGATTAGAGGAGGCACTTTCTGCCCATTTACTTATGAATCAGTCAATTTGGCTTATGCTTTTATCTCTAATTGTTGAACAGGTAAATTAAAAAATACTTAGCTTCAAGAAAACAGGTCGAAAGTTGCCAAAGTATATACATAATATATAAAACCTCCTAAATCATATGGTTAAAAGATTGATTATTATTGAAGTAATATAACTTATGTAATCATATTTAACACTTTAATGATTTTTTTTAATTTTGTTTTTTGTCCAAAAAATGTTTTACGGGTCTAGTTTTGAGACACACTCCAAATCTCCCCTTTTGCCCATACCAAAAAGTTACTCCCGTTCTGACCCATTACCCAACCTCCCTATGCCTCCCAAATCTCTAGTCTTGATTGTCTTACGCTGTTCTCCTTGATTTACTGCTGCTGGTAGGAGTTCTGTTGCTTACTTTCTCCATGTGTATTAATTTTTGCTCTATTTTATGTTCTAGATTCTTAATCCAAATCCAGATGCAATGTCCAAGCTTATAACAGAGAATGCTAGTGAAGAGTTTCTACATTCATTAAGTAACTATTGTGCCCTTCAGGTCGGTGAGATACCTATCATCTACCCTTTTTGTTATTTTCTCAGTTGTTAAATTTCCAATATTTTCTTGTAGAAATAGAATTAAGTTTAGCTAAGGCACTATGCCAAACTAGTTGGGATGCATTTGCATTCAGCTTTAAGGGTTACCAGATTATGAAATTAACTTTTGAATTCGGCCATTGAGAAATTGAAGCTCTCTGGCACATTTTGAAGTGGACCCATGTCGTTTTACTGAGTATTAATAAAGACATATAGTCCCGTGCATTGTGAACCTTGAATACTTTTGATACATTTAATTGTACATCTGTCATCTTTATGCAGACTTGTATAAGGATACTCCATGAAGCTGTCAAATTGTGGTTACCTAAAAACAAACTCAATCTTCCTAGAAATGATATCAATTTGGGTTTCAAGTTTGACCGTGTTGCACAATTCAGGATACATTTATATTTTCAAATCTAGATGGTATATTCATCCTAAAGGCATAATGTATCTTAGCACCAATGGTTATGCCGGTTGTATCCATTTTATCTACCGACCCAATGTTTCTATCTTATTCACATGCAAGTCATTAGCTTGGAGAATAAATAGTCATATTGTGGAGTCATTATTGGAGAATTTAGTGTGCTAATTAATTATATATTACTAATTTATTGTTTCACACTCTCATTTGCTTATCACTAAGAAGAATGTATAAGCATTCTGGACAATTAACTCTAAGATACAAATGGATGCTATCATTCACTTCAAACATGTTATTAGTTCTCATCTATAGGTTTGAAGACCAAACATAATTTCGGAAGTTAGGGACCCACAAAAAATTTCTTGTCATGCCATCTAAGTTGTCTTTACATCGCAAGTTTCTTACTTATTATCATTTTAACAGCAGCCTTATCTCCTATTTCACCATTTTTAAGAATGTTGATTGCTGGAGTAAGTATACACAGTAGCTGAGTCATCCATGCTGTGAGTTGCTTAAAACACCTAAAACAATAACTGACCTATCTTGTTTCGTTGCTGATTCATCGTATTCCTTTATTTAGTGTGTTTTTTGTTTGTATTCATATTCTCCATATTATTATGTAAATGTTGCCTTATGGAAGGATTGGCGTCACTATATATCATCTCAATTTTCCAATTGTATGTACAGGGCTTTGTTGAGGATCAGTTTGGTCTAGGTTTAATTGCTAGGGCAGTTGAAGAAGGAATTGATGTGATCAAGCCTATGGGTATCATGATCTTTAACATGGGAGGGCGTCCTGGGCAAGGTGTTTGTAAACGCTTATTTGAACGTCGTGGACTTCGTGTTAACAAGTTGTGGCAGACCAAAATTCTTCAGGCTTCTGACACCGATATTTCAGCATTAGTTGAAATTGAGAAGAATAATCCACATCGTTTTGAGTTCTTCATGGGGCTTGTTGGAGACCAGCCAATTTGTGCTAGGACTGCATGGGCCTTTGGAAAGGCCGGTGGACGTATTTCTCATGCGTTGTCTGTTTACAGCTGCCAGCTTCGACATCCTAATCAGGTCCTTGCATAACAATAATGCCGAGGTGGCAATTTTGACCCATTCACTTATAAATCAGTCTGCTTGAGATAAGCTATATCTCCTAATGGGTTAATATAAAACAAAAAGCTAAAGAGGAAACATGTTGAAAGTTACCCAAGTTGATTGTTTGTGAAAAGAATTATAAAAACTATGGGAAATAGTTTTTTGGGCTCAACCCAACCTGTACCAAAAGTTTACCCCTTAACCAAGTCATTTGGGCTACCCATTTTGTCACCTCTAGGTATTCATAAAGTAATCTGAAATTGAGTTCATACTGAAAATACTATGCTGACAGGTCAAGAAAATTTTTGAGTTTCTCAAAAACGGGTTTCACGACATCAGCAATTCTTTAGATTTATCTTTTGAAGATGATTGTGTTGCTGATGAGAAGATCCCTTTCCTAGCTTATCTTGCTGGTGTCTTGAAAGACAGCTCTCGCTTTTCATATGAGCCTCCAACTGGAAGCAAAAGATTTCGTGATCTTATTGCAGCCTTCATGAAAACATACCACCATGTACCCCTTAGCGCTGATGTATGACCTTTTATCTTATAACCGATTCTCTATCCTATCTGTCATGTGGTTATTATGTGATATAGCTGTGAGCTGTCAATTAGGAGTTGTTTAGATGTGTTTTTTAAGAGTGATTATATGTTATTAATTAATAAGAATTAAACATTTCTAATCAAAGAGGTTGTACAGGATGATATTTGGATGTGCCTTTTAATGTTAGAAGTTGTTTTAAGCAGATGTTTGAGTATTTGGGAATTTTTAAGTTCCACAAGAAATAAATATATAAAATTGGCCAAAAATTTCATTTTTTTTGAAAGAGAACTGTTGTGTAACTTGAGTAAAAGTCATTCAGTTAGGTTTTAAAAGAAGTGGTAAACAGTTACTTTTAGTTGATTGTTAGAAAATCAATTTTGTTGCAGCTGGTATAGAAACTGATTATTTAACCCTTAAATAATCTGATAATCACGAGCTAATTAGACACATAAACCGATTGTTGTGACCTCAAGTTGTAGTAATCAGAGAACCGGTTCCAAAACGCAAATCTAAACACCCTCTTAATTTGCACCAAATATCTTTTAAGGTAGACATGTGAGTATAAACATGTAGTTGAGATATGTTTAGTTTCGAACACACATTCTTATTTGTGAATTTATATATCTCGCAGCCGCCTGCAACAATTGATTTTCATTTCTGACTTGCATTTTAACTATTTTGCAAGAATGTTGCTATTTTTCCTTCAAGGGCTACGGCTATTGAGAACTCCCTGCGGTTGTTCACTCCACGTCTTGCCATCGTTGATGAACATCTGACCCGAAATCTACCTAGGCAATGGTTAACATCACTGGAAATTGAGGTACGGTGCATTTATCATGATTTGTGATAACTACAATACTATAACTCATTAGATGAATATTATACAATTGGTCACTTTTTTATTTTCTATTAAGAATATCATTATTCTTCATATATATACTATGACTGAAAAAACAAAGGCCTGTTTGAACTGAGGGTACGCATTACATTGGGATTATTCGATTAATCTGCCATTGAGTTAAAATATTGGGCTTTGTTTATTGATTGTTGAACCGGCCACTATACTATGTAAGTTAGATATATATCATCTTTTATGTATCTTTTTGTTTTACGTGCCCACAAATCTTCCTCAGGGAGGATGGGGCACAATAGTAGAGCAATTGAGCAAGTAGAAGTATTTGTAGCATAGCAAAAGCATATTCCTCATCATTTATATATGATTGCTTGTGACAAATGGTGGCTTCAGTAGAATCAATGACCACGTCTTTGATGCACCACTAGTACTAGCACCTCTAAGAATTCTTATTCGGGTAGCCTTTAATACCCTTAGGGTTATGGAACAAAGGAGTATCAATGGGAGATTCAAACTCGTAGAGTTCCATTCATGTTCTCATCCCATGATTAAATTGAGCTCGACACTTCCTTCATAATCTTGGAACATCTTCGTAAAACATTAAAACCTGAAAATTGGGGTTGTGAAATTGCGAAACAAAATTTTAAAGTTAGATCAATACGTCCAATCGAATTAGTATGAATAAAGAATCCCTGGATGAAGATAGACAACTTGAAGCCAAATAGCTACTAAATAACGGCTTTAGTGTACTAGTCATCGACATGTTATATGGGCTTGGTAGGAAATTCATTATGACGGTCTCAAATAAAATAGAGAACAAAGTAACTAGAAAGATTGTTAGAATTTCCTTCTTCTATAGGGATTATCTAGAACGCGAGTGTTTTGAATTAAATATATTCAAACAAAAAGCTACATTGATATTATGGGCGTTGTTGTTTTCGTTGAATTTAGATCTATGTCGTAAGTCATCTGTTTAATGTCATTGCTTGTACCAGTTAAAAGAGTTCTTTCGATAAGATATTTGTTTTGTAATAGTTTATTCATTTCTACTGTGTCGCACTTCTTTCACAACCATAAAAGTTCTTAATTATCTCAGCATTATCTGCACATATCTTATAGCATGTATTCTATACATTTCACACAATTTCTTAACCCGGGAAAGATTTATATCCTGGATTATGGAATTATCTTTGTAGCACATAGATTGTTTTAGGAAATATGAGATGTTATACTAAATATTCTAGTTATTATAAGTGCTCCTCAAGAAATATAACCCATCTACGCAACCAAATTACAGAAATTTTATTTTAGCCCTTTGATGTGATACACTGCTATAGTTTCTTAAACAAGAATTCGAGACTTTTACCTGAGTATACTGAACATTCTAGTTATAGCGCTCCTCAAGAAAGATAAATCATCTACGCCACCAAATTACAAAATTTTCTTTTTAGCCATTTGAAATGATATACTGCTGTAGTTTCTTAAACAAGTACTCGAGATTTTTACCTGATTAACAAGTTATTTAAAACTAGCTGCCATACTAAAGTTCATAACCTTCAAAAAGACTTATAAAATGAAGATATTCTAACACATCTTCAATCCACATGTTTCCTATTATGAAGAATAGCAGTTATAGTGAATCTTTTAAACTAGTCACTGATAAATAAGTGAAACTGTATAGTATTTCTCATTGATGCCTACTGTTCTTGTTATGAAGAATTAAATTCACTATATTGAATATTGTTCTCCTCATTTACTGTTAAGGTGGGATGCACATCACTATTTTCCCCATCCATGTGGATTTCATAACATATTGTATGTATGATATAATGTATTTGAAGACCTAAATGTTATTTTACATATCTTATAGCAAACAAGGGACACCAGAACTTCAACAGATGGAATCACAGTTATTGAAGCACCATGTCAGTCAGATTTGATGATCGAGCTGATAAAAAAATTAAGGCCACAACTGGTGGTCACAGGGATTGCACAATTTGAGGCAGTTACTAGTTCTGCATTTGAGCACCTTTTAGGTGTTACAAAGGAAATTGGGTCTCGTCTTTTCATAGACATATCTGATCAGTTTGAGCTTTCAAGCCTCCCCAATTCAATTGGGGTCTTGAAATATCTTGCTAGGACTCCACTCCCTTCTCATGCAGCTATAATATGTGGCCTGTTAAAAAATAAGGTATGTTTCTTCTTTGATCAACAAGGGATAATTACTGCAGTTAAGAAGTGGTGGAAATTTAGACCCATTTACTTAAAAATGGGTCCATTTGGGTTATTTTAGTTTTATCTCTATGGAGTGGAGTGAAAAGTTTATAGCTAAAGGGGGAATGAGCCCAACAAGTAGAAAGTCCCCTAAAGTTGATTTTTAATGTATAGAACTTACTGAGTCGTTATATTTTCCATGATTTTGGTAATTATTGTATTGGTATTGTTTTTGTAATCATAATTGTTTTATTATGTTATTTATAAAAGAATTTCGACAAAGGTCAAAAAGTGTCTGTGGGTCAGCCCAACCCATCTAAGCCTTTTTAAATCCGTATCCAAAAGGACACGTTTCTACCAGAACCCATTTCCCAACCCGACCATCTGCTCTCTCTATTTGCATTCAATTAGTTAAATTCATATAGCTTATCATCATTGTGTTATCTAATCATCATAGCTGCTATTTTTCCAGGTGTATACAGATCTTGAAGTAGCTTTTGTGATATCAGAAGAACAAACTATCTTTGATGCATTGACAAGGAGTGTGGAACTCTTACAAGGCAATACTGCCCTGATTAGCCAGTACTACTATGGGTGTCTTTTCCATGAGCTTCTATCCTTTCAGCTTCCTGATAGACGTCAACTCGCAGAGGTTTACTTGAAATATTATACTTGTTATGCTTTTTATGTTATATATCTGAAAAAAAGAACAGTGTTCATTTTGTGTTAGTAAGGCAAGAAATGGGAACATAGAGCACATTTTAGGTTTGCAAAAGCCGAAATGTGTATACAAGCACATTTTCTTAGTAGATGTGTTTGTTGGAAAAATACGTATACACAGTTTCTTAGTAGACGTGTTTGTTGGAAAAATCCTTCAAAAATTCAACCATATGTTAAATCTTTCTAGGAAAAGCAAGCCAATTATTGTGATTTAATACATCTACAAACACATGTAAGGGGCTGTTTGATAATTTATGAATGATTAAGTGCTGAATCAATAAGAGGTTTGAACCATTAAGTGTTGACTCATTAAGAGGTCTGGGCCATTAAAAGCTAGTATATCGCTTAACTATTCAAATGTAAATGTCTGACCAATTCAGATAAGATGTCTTAACCATTCAGCATTAGACCTCTTAACCATTCAACATTAGTATAATACTTAACCATTCAGAGAGCAAATGTTTGAACCATTCAGACATTTGCTCGTGAAACAAACAGTCTGAACCATTAAGTGTTGAACCATTCAGACATCTCTGAACCATTAAGAGGCTGATTCAGATGTTGTCAAACAACCCTTAACTTGTAATCTTATATTTTTTAAGGCACTGGTATCTGACATGCATGTTTTGACAACCACATCGAATTAAGGTTCATGCAAGGCATCCCTTTTGTATGATTATAATTTATAGGCATTTGGGCACAATGAGCCCAACCCTTAACGGAACTAATAGTGTCTAGAGGTGGCAATTTTAACACATTTACTTAGAAACCATGATTCAGGTTGTTTCATCTCAAATGAGCCAAATTTGTCAAATATATTAAATCCTTTTATTTGTAGGTGCTGATTATTATCGTAATAATATCACCATAATTAACATATTTTTTCATTTTAAAAAATGTTTAAAAAATAGAGAAAAAGGGTTCTTGAGGGTCAACTCAACCTGGCTTTGCCTGCTTTGACTTAGAATAGAAAATGACTTGTTCTCTCTTGGCTGACCTCTACGGCGCTACCTATAACCTCATGGCATACTGAACACAAGGCCCATTGGGGACTGCTAGCTTAGCTCTCCAAGGTTAATTTGTAATCTGAATATACATCGACAATTTGAGAGGCTGGTAGAGATACTTGTTTATACCCATACATATTATTTACCTTTTGTTTTTGTTGAGGGAAGCACAGTTTATTAGTTTCACTCTTTTATCTTTATTTCTTTCTTTTTTCAGGGAGAAGTTGAGAATGTGAAATCTAGTGACACTGACATGATAGGATTTTCAAGTTCAGCAATCTCAGTTCTGAGACAAGCAGAATTATCAGTTAAAGTAACTGAAAACTCCTCTTTACTTCATATGGATTTGGATCAAATATTTCTGTCTACACCAACCGAGGTTAAAGCTGCCATCTTTGAAAGTTTTGCAAGGCAGAATGTTACTGAATCAGAGTGTGATGTCACACCCAGTCTTAGGCAATTTATCAAGAATGCTTACAACTTTTCCGTTGAACACAGTGCAGAATTCATATATGCGGACTTCCCGCTTGCTCTTTTCAATAAACTTGTCCTCTGTTGCATTGAGGAAGGAGGAAGCCTTTGCATGCCAGCTGGATCAAATGGTAATTATGTATCAGCTGCCAAGTTCTTAAACGCAAACATCGTGTCCATCCCTACACAGGCTGAAGTAGGTTTTAAATTGACTGAGAAGCAACTTAGTAGTGTATTGGAGACTGTTCATAAACCATGGGTGTATATTTCTGGTCCAACAATAAACCCAACAGGCTTGCTTTACAGCAATGAAGAGATGAAAAGCTTGCTGACAATTTGTGCTAGATACGGGGCAAGGGTTATAATCGATACTTCTTTCTCTGGGATTGAGTTTGGCACGGAGGGTTGGGATGGGTGGAATTTGGATGAAAGTTTAGCCGGATTAACTGGCAAACCGTCTTTCAGTGTGTGTTTGCTTGGAGGGTTGTTTTTTAAGATTCCTATTGGAGGGCTTGCATACGGTTTTCTAGTTCTGAAGCAGGGATTTTTGACTGATTCATTTCGTAGTTTCTCGGGGTTAAATAAACCTCACAGTACTATCAGGTATACTGCCAAGAAATTGCTTGAACTTGGAGAGCTGAAAACAGATTCAACAGGCGCTGCCCAAGGACAGAGGAACTTACTGGCTACCAGATTGAAGCGTTTGAAAGAGGTAAGCATTCAATGTATGATTTATATACATTGGGAATCTCTCTCCATTGAACTACATACTTCAGGAAGCAGGGGTGGTTCACATTTCTGCGGTTATTTTAACTCGTTTATTTTCAAATGAGTTGATTGGGGTTATCTTAATACCTAATACCCAAAAGGGCAAAATCCAAAAAAGTTGGGAAATGGATTGAGAGTAGCCCAAAGTGTATTAGTAACACACATCCTAAATCATTTTTATTGAATATATGGATTGTTATTGAAATACTATTTTTTTAATTCTTTCTGACACTTCTAAAAAATTGTTTCGGGTCCACTGAACTCAACCCATACCAAAAATTACCCGCTTTTACCCTCTTACCAAGCCTGCCAAATTCAGCACCTTTACTTCTACCTCTGTATAGAGATATGATGATAATTATATAGAAAAGGGATTTGGGGATTATTTATCTTTTTAATTCTTGCACCACTGCAATCGTGACACCAATTCCTGCTGCATTTAGAGACATTTGTTATGATCATTATTAGTGGCTCCTTCTTTATATTCATTTTGAAGGACGCAAAACATTTTGCTAATTTGTTGCTTGTTTCACATGTACTATAAATAGACGCTCGAGAATTGTGGGTGGGCAGTAATTGAAGCTCGTGGAGGTGTTTCTGTGATTGCAAAGCCATCTGCATATATTGGCAAAAACATTAAGCTTGAGAAGGATGGTTCAACATGGGAAACCAAGCTCAATGGCACCAACATTCGTGAAGCCATGCTAAGAGCTACAGGTTTGTGCATCAATGGAGCTTCCTGGACCGGGATACCAGACTATTGTCGTCTCACATTTGCTCTGGAAGATCATGATTTTGACCAAGCCTTGGATTGCATCATGAAATTCAAGCAACTTGTCAAGTAACTCAACTCGTTTTCCATTGATTGCAACTGTCAAACGTGTTTTTCTTGTTTTGTTTTGGCCAACTTGTGTGTTGCGAAATAAGCCATTTATGTCCTTGTTATTGAGCTACGGTATTTTAGACATGATGTGGCCAGAGGACATGACATGACGTAACTGAAAAATCCTCGTTTTTCCCTGTGGATTAGATTTGGTGGACAAAACTTAATGCTAGGAGTACTTGTATATATATTATATATACACATATATATACGTGTATACATATATATATATAGTCTATATA
>BJCM01270597.1:0-10793 GCA_018326385.1 Flaveria bidentis
ATGGCTCAATCGCACGAATGAACCATGCTAATGGTTCAGTCGCCCGAATGAGCAACCCTAACCTATAAATATCACCTAATTCATGGAAAAATGTAAGCATTCAATCCACTTCTACTCCAGATGTACCCTAACCATCCAGAAGCCTCTAAGTTCATACTCCAAGTTCATAGAACGCTGTAGATCGATCTTAATCGATTCTTGACGTTAGATTCAATATATTATTGTTTCTACGTGCGTTCTCACTGATTGGATCGCCAATCAAATAGGATTCTGCAGTATTTGTTTTGATTTAACACGTTAATCAGTTGGTATTTCGTCAGAATACAGATCCTAACACACCTACACTTGGATTGGGGTATCCTCATGACGATGACTTTGAGCTTACCGCGTACAGTGATTCGGATTATGGCAGCTGCAAGATGAACTAAAAATCTACATCATAAGGGTGTCAATTTTTTGGGAGAAGATTAGTCACGTTGTAGTGTAAGAAGCAGGCATCAGTTGCGTTGTCAACTTGTGAACCTGAATATGTTGTTGCGGCAAGCTGCTGCTCTCAAATCATCTGGATTCAACAACATATGCAGGACTACGGTTTGCAATTTTCTAACACCCCTATATTTGTTGATAATTCTGCTGCAATAGCCGTTACTAAAAATCTTATCCAACATCCTAAGACCAAACACATTGGCATAAAATATCACTTTATATGTGATTGCTTTGAAAAGAATCTAATCGATGTGGTTAAAATAAATACGGATTTTCAACGTGTTGACCTCTATACAAAAGCATTTGATAAACCATGTTTTCTATACTTGTTAGAGGTCAACGATGTAAAAAAGAAAAGTGATGTTATTCCAGATGCTGAAAGTGCCTAGTCCGCTGTGTTTAGTGTCACACCCTCAAATTCCACAAACGGGGTAATACCGTTAGACACTTGACATACCAGGATCTTAGACATTAATTACACCAAACGATGCAACAATTACAATACATAATCTTCAAATTAGATAAAGTTTCTTAAATCGTGATTAAATACGAAACATTATAATAAAGGCGGAAGCGTATAAACCATAATTTAAACGGCGCTAACACGCGCAAACCAAATAAATATAATTTATAGAAAAACATAGATTGTTCATTTGACTCTATGATGATGAATGCAATGTGAGATGTTCCTATTCGTGCGCAACTTAAGAACCTGAAAGAAACATGCTAAAGTGTCAACACAAGGTTGGTGAGTTCACAGATTTATCAAAAAACCACAAGTAATAGTAGTGAAATCCAGATTAAGTAATTAAAGCATATAAGTAGGTAGTTAGCCTACAACAAGTCACTATGTGTATGAATTTCACGACTGAGTTGATAGTAACAATATAATGAATACCCCGGCTGTGCATACTAGACCACAAGACTGTAAAACAGGATAACCATTCACCCGTTTGACCTCCGGTCAAACTAGCATGACTAGCCCGTATTTATAGTATATACATAAATAATACAGATACATACATGTATCATGCACTAATACAACCATATTTATTATACACCAGTCATAATCCATGTAATATGTATATATTACGTACACCACACACTTGCGCATAGATATATATATATGCATCACATTGTATACACACATATAGCATTCATATAATCATAAACCATACACATATATAGAACTCAATCACACTTTTCATTATGCCATGCACTCTACAAGAATATATGTATACAACTGCACAAGAATAGCAGCTCCACGCATCCAAGCACTCACATAAATTGACATAAATATAAGTACACAGGAAATCAAAATTCATGTGCCAAACAAGCACCTGCAATAAAACACACACATATAGATACATGAATCACATATATGCACATAATTTACCACACACCCACACATAACACACACCATCACACATATCAGAAACACGCACGCACACATGCGCATCCACATACATACATATCTAAAAGTGAAAGATGTGCATCCAATAACACACTCACAATTGATCACCAAAACCGAGAGATCTCAAAACACAACCGGCCCACCCTCACGCATACCCGCTCCCAACCGAATCCCATAACCGCAAACAAGAACCGAGAGCAAAGCCGTACTGCTACAAATGAGAAAACTTAATGGAATAGAACGTATCGTACGGTGTCGCTTAATAGCTTCTCATGGCCGTTCGCCGGTGGACGAGGACCTGCGGTGGTGAAGGACGAAATGACGAAGTGTGTACGGTGGTGATTCACGATGGTTGGAGGCTGCCATAAGGGTGAAGGAGTTAGGGTTTGCGAATGGAGGGGTGCCGATGGGGAGGTTACGGTTGTATAGCGATGGTTTTTAAAAAATACACAAAAGTCCTCTTAGTTACCTAATTAACATTTGTGTTAATTAAGTTTAGCCGATTTAAAGTTAACTATTAATAGTAATTTAAATAATAAGTTAAGTATTAATATTAATTGGAGTAATAAGTTAAGTTAATTATTAATAAATTTATGTTAATGACCATTGTCCTTTAATAATAATAATAATAATAAATAATTTATTTCAAATTATCAGAGAAAGATTAGGTAGCAATAACAATGTGAACCTGAAAAACACGGGTTGTCACATCATCCCCTTGTTGAAAAAATTTTCGTCTCGAAAATTTGAACATCAGATTTACAAAGAACACTAGATTTAATAGCGACAAACCTGAACAGACCCAAAAAAAATGTAAGGTTTCGCGAGAGTTACGACATCATCCCTTTGTTGAAGGAAAATTTCGTCTCGAAATTTAAAGAAAATATGTCTTAAGAAATGAGTGGCTGATCTTTGAATAGTTTTGGGTAGTTCCATTTCATTTGATCCTCATGTTCCCATGTAATCTCTGGTCCACGCTTTGAATTCCATCTAATGCACAAAATGGGAATCTTGCTACGCTTTGGGGTTTTGACTTCTCGATCCATAATTTCCATTGATTCTTCAATAAAACAAAGTTGTTCATCAATTTCCAGTTCCTCTAATGGGATGACAAGCAATTCATCGGATAGACACTTCCTCAAATTTGACATGTGAAACATGTTGTGTATTCCACTGAGCTCTTCAGGTAAATTTAGCTAATAGGCTACCGGACCAACCCGTTTGACAATCTCAAACAGTCCAACATACCTAGGATTTAGTTTTCCATGCTTTTCAAAGCGTATCACGCCCTTCCAAGATAAGACTTTTAGGAGTACTTGTCACCAATTTGAAATTCCAATGGTTTACAACGTTTATCAACGTAACTCTTTTGTCAATCACGTGTTATTGTCATACAGTTACGAATTTGCACGATTTTCTTAGTTGTCTCGTGCACAAGCTCAGGACCCATAAGTTGGTTTTCTCCAACTTCTGCCTAACAAATAGGTGATCGGCACTTACGCCATTTAGTGCCTCAAATGGTGCGGCGTTGATTGAGGTGCGATAACTGTTATTGTAGGAGAACTCAACCAATGGTGAATGAGTTTTCTAATTTCTGCCAAAATCAATCACACAGGCACGCAACATATCTTCCAATGTTTGGATCGTATGCTCACTCTGACCATCGCTTTATGGATGATATGCAGTGCTCATGTCCAACCGCATTCCCAATGATTTGTAAAGATTGCTAGAAATGATAAGTGAACCGAGCATCACGATCAGATATGATAGATACCGGTACACCATACCGGGATATTATTTCTCTTAAATAAATCCGTGTCGAATTATCCATTCGATCAGTCTCTCAGATTGCTAGAAAGTGAGCGGATTTTGTTAAGCGATCTACTATAACCAAATGGTATCGCACCCGCTGGGAGTCCTAGGCAACTTTGTGACAAAGTCCATCGAGATCTGCTCTCATTTCCACACTGGAATTCCGATTGCTGAAGTAAACCGGATGGTCTCTAGTATTCCACCTTAACTTTTGAGCAAGTTAGACATCTACCAACATAGGTGGAAATTTCAGCTTTCATGTTCGACCACCAGTAATACTCCTTCAGATCTTGGTACATATTATGTGAACCCGGGTGAATTGAGTAGCGTGACTTATGAGCTTCATCCATTACCAGCTCTCGTAAATTCCCATACTGTGGTACCCAGATCCATTCCATGAAATAACGAATTCCATCAGTCTTGGTCTCTAGCTGTTTCTCCATGCCTCGCATGGATTCTGCCTTTAGATTCTTAACTTTCAAGGCTTCAGATTGGGCAGCCTTAATTTGCACTGGCAGATCGGAGTGAATGGTCAACTGCAATACGCGTACTCGACGAGGTTTAGGGGTTTCCTTTCGGCTGAGGGCGTCGGCTACCACATTAGCCTTACCCGGGTGATACTTGATGGCACAATCATAGTCATTGAGCAGTTCTAGCCATCGTCGTTGCCGCATATTCAACTCTTTTTGGTCATATATGTGCTGGAGGCTCTTGTGGTCTATGTATATCATGCACATGATTCCATATAAGTAGTGCCTTCAGATCTTCAAGGCAAACACTACAGCTCCTAGTTTCCAGATCATGTGTTGTATAGTTCTTCTCTTGTACATTGAGTTGTCTAGACGTGTAAGTTATGTCATTGTTGTGTTGCATCAGTACATATCCCAAACCCTGGATGGATGCATCACAATAAACAACAAAGTCATCAGTTCCTTCTGGCAAAACTAGGATCGGCGCACTGCAGAGTTTGTCCTTAAGTGTCTGAAATGTTGATTCCTCTTGGCTGCCCCATTATAGATGGTTCCTTTGTGGGTTAGGGATGTTAGAGGTTGTGCTAACTTTGAGAATTCCTCGATAAATCGCCTATAATAACCTGCCAAACCAAGGAATTGTCGCACCTCAGTAGGCGTTTTCGATGCTGGCTAATCCTTGATTGCTTCAATCTTTGAAGGATCTACATGTATACCCTTTTCGTTCACCACATGACCAAGAAACTGCACTTCTCGCATCCAGAAGTCACATTTTGAGAACTTTGCATACAATTGTTCATTTTCAACAATTCCAGAATGATCCTCAGATGTTCCTCATGACCTTCCTTATTCTGAGAGTAGATTAGTATGTCATCAATAAAGATAATGACAAACTTATCCAAATAAGGTTTGCAAACACGATTCATGAGGTCCATGAAAACTGTTGGGGCATTGGTCAATCCAAAAGGCATTATTGCAAACTCATAGTGCCTGTAACGAATTCTGAATGTCATCTTCGAGATGTCTTCCTCTCGAACTCGTAGTTGATGATAACCTGATCTCATATCAATCTTGGAATGATAGCTTGATCCTTACAACTGGTCAAACAGGTCATCAATTCGCGGAAGTGGATATCTATTCTTGATTGTCATCTTGTTTAGCTCTCGGTAGTCAATACACATTCTGAAGGTTCCATCTTTCTTCTTCACGAAAAGCACTGGGGCTCCCCAGGGTGAAGAGCTGGGACGTATAAATCCCTTGTCTAGCAATTCCTGCAATTTCTTGGATAACTCTTGTAGTTTGTTCGGTGCTAAACGGTACGGCACCCGAGCGATCAGAGCTACTCCAGGTGCTAACTCAATCTAGAATTCTACCTGCCTGTGTAGAGGAAGGCAAGGTAGGTCCTCTGAAAATACCTTAGGAAAATCTCTAACAACCAGAATGTCTTCCGGTTGTTTCTCCTCAAAAATCTTTTTAGTAACTAGGGCTAAAATCACCGAATGCCCTTTCCTCAACTACTTCTGTGCTTTCATATATGAGATGATGCCAACCACTGCACCACTCTTGTTGTCTTCCACAGTGAGTATCTTTCCATCAGGCAAAGGTAGTCGAACGAGTTTCTCACGACAAATGATTTTGGCTTGGTTCTTAGACAACCAATCCATGCCAACAACGACATCAAAGCTACCGAGTGTAATTGATAGAGGTCAATATCAAAATCATGCCTAGATAGATTAATCTTACAACCCCTGTATATGCGAGAAGACTCGATGATCTTACCATTCGCTAATTCTACTGTATAATTCGTATCTAGGGCTACAAAATTATCATCTAGCAATCGACTGAACTTATGCAAAATGAAACTCCTATCAGCACCAGAATCAAATAGCACAGAGGCAAAGCAACCATTGATAGGAAATTTACTAGTTACAGTAGAAGGATCATTATGAGCCTCACCTGATCCAATGATAAAAGCTCTTCCCTTGACACCACCATTTCCATTACCATTGTTTTTCTTTAGCTTTGGGCAATTCCTATTAAAGTGCCCACTACGACCACACTCGTAACATCCCTTCTATGTTACTTGAGGTTGAGAAGACTTGGCCGGGATGTTCATGCGACAACTCTTGACGGAATGGCCAATTTTTCCATGGATCGTTCTTAGATGTCCTCATTGCATAGACCATGGCAATGATAGTTGAATTTTTTTTATAGTGGGAACATAGAGATGTAATAGTGGGGGTCGTCATAAGGCACTTTATTAACTGACCTTACATCAAACAAATTCAACAAAGAAAATCCAATTTGAATCCCACCAGGGGTACAAGCAAAAGTAACTTACGCTCAACATGATAAATACCAAATGAAACAAATGTTGGAACGTTTAAATGGCCAAGACTCTAAGTCTTGAGATTAACCCAATGAACAAAGAAAACTTGCGCATAGAGTATCACTACTCTGATGTAACTTTCATGAAGATTACGCACATATTAAATAAATAGTATTGCACAATAACTAAAATGCTAGAACGAGCAACGTCTCATAAGAACTTGGACTATTGTCATAATACAAATCCCATTAAGGTTCTAGATGGATGAAAACTTTTGTACGAGTGGAGATGATGGATTGCTTCCATATCCTTAGTGAACTTTTATAAGGTTGAGATTCTCGTGTCCCCAAAGTATATAAATGAAAATTTGTATTGACTTGACTGTTATCATCCGACAGGGTTCGCCAGACTTCTCATTCATGAAAAATTACAATTACGTGTGCACCCGTGATGGTTATTTGCTTTGCATGGTCATCCTGGTTCCTCTCATCCGAGTTAACATACCTTGTCAAGTTTAGAGTGTTATCAATGATAGAGGTATTAAAGATATAGTTATTAACCCATAAGTTGATTAACCAAGGTTGTACGAAAGAATCGATTGAGAAAGCATTCACTTGGGCGAGAGGTTGTTGATGTATTCAGGTCAGATGGGTAAGGTAACATTATCATACGCAAACCCTAACAAGTTGTCTCCCAATGTCTATAGTAGTCATCAGTGTAGCTATTGCCTGCTCCACAGGGTAGGGGAGAAGTTATAACGTAGGTAAAGAAAATATGACAGAAGTAACTCTCGTCCAATAAAGTATTTAATAGGAGGCAGGACATGATCACGATGAACCATCCAAGTCCAGTACCAAGGATAATGTATCTAATTCCGAGAGGTATAATGTAAAAGGTAAGGTACAGGTAATTCGTAAGTAACCTTCTTGTGACTCATAGTAATTCGGAGTCACTTGTACGAAGAAACATGAGGTAACAATGAGAAATCAGGACGAAGTAGCCCTTTGCTCGTAAACATCGAATGAAGAGGTGATTATGTCATTCCTGTAGCCGAACGCTCACAGGAATATACCACAACAAGCAAATCCCAAGCAAGTATAGCAAACAGACAATGTAAACTAATGAAGCTAAACGTGTCTATATGCGTGTAACTAAGGCATCAGGCTATAGTCTTAATGCAATGCAAATGAAATGCATATTTATTTTAGTTCGCTATAACCATTGGCTCTGATACCAATCTGTCACACCCTCAAATTCCACAAACGGGGTAATACCGTTAGACGCGTGACATACCAGGATCTTAGCCATTAGTTACACCAAACGTCGCAACAATTACAAAACATAATCTTCAAATTAAATAAAGTTTCTTAAATCATGATTAAATACGACACATGAAAATAAATGCGGAAGCGTATAAACCATAATTTAAACGACGCAAACACGCGCAAACCAAATAAATATAATTTATAGAAAAACATAGATTGTTCATTTGACTCTATGATGATGAATGCAATGTGAGATGTTCCTATTCGTGCGTAGCTTAAGAACCTGAAAGAAACATGCTAAAGTGTCAACACATGGTTGGGGAGTTCACAGGTTTATCGGAAAACCATAAGTAATAGTAATGAAATCTAGATTAAGTAATCAAAACATATAAGTAGGTAGCTAGCCTACAACAAGTCACTATGTGTATGAATTTCGCGACCGAGTTGATAGTTGCAATATAATGAATGCCCCGGCTATGGATACCACACCATAACACTATAAAACAGGCTAACCATTCACCCGTTTGACCTCCAGTCAAACTAGTGCGACTAGCCCGGGTGGCGTTTGTCAAACCCAGTAGATCTACTAACAATCACCTCGCTAATTCCATATTAATAGTCCGAAGAGGCGTAGTGGTATCACAATAGTAAACCAGTATATGCAGTATTACCAATCTAAGTATTGTATGTTTATGAAAACAACATGTTTCTCTCCCCCAAAAGAGAGGATAATACGAAAGTGGGGCTGAGAACTCACCTTTAATGCATGGCAACGAGCAAACGAAAGCACAAATGATTAGATTTCCAAAACACCTGGATTTCATTTAATATATAGTTAATATTAAATATTAGATATTAACACAAGAATGGTGTGGTTTCGCGTTCGCGACTCGGTAACAATGTTGACTACCGGTTGTTTCTCCACTCACAAGCTCACGTTGTCGTACCCCAATCTCATACTAGAAAGTACTTTTTATATATTATTAATTGTAAAATCTTTTCATAGTTGAACTCATAAGTTTCATGGTACATGGCTCACGCAACCCGCATATAACGACCAAATGTAAACCACTTTTGGTAATTTATGTACATATGAATTCTAGCATCCTATAGTATATACATAAATAATACAGATACATACATGTATCATGCACTAATACAACCATATTTATTATATACTGGTCATAATCCATGTAATATGTATATATTACATACACCACACACTTACACATAGATATATATGCATCACATTGTATACACACATATAGCATTCATATAATCATAAACCATACACATATATAGAACTCAAGCTCACTTTTCACTATGCCATGCACTTTACAAGAATATATGTATACAACTGCACAAGAATAGCAGCTCCACGCATCCAAGAACTCACATAAATTGACATAAATATAAGTACACAGGAAATCAAGATTCATGTGCCATACAAGCACCTGTAATAAAACACAGACATATAGATACATGAATCACAAATATGCACACGATTTACCACACACGCACACATAACACACACCATCACACACATCAGAAGCACACACGCACACATGCGCATCAATATACATACATATCTAAAAGTGAAAGATGTGCATCCAATAACACACTCACAATTGATCACCAAAACCGAGAGATCTCAAAACACAACCGGCCCACCCTCACGCACACCCGCTCCCAACCGAATCCCATAACCGCAAACAAGAACCAAGAGCGAAGCCGTACCGCTACAAATGAGAAAACATAATGGAATAGAACGTACCGTACGGTGTCGCTTGATAGCTTCTCATGGCCATTCGCCGGTGGACGAGGACCTGCGATGGTGAAGGACGAAACGACGAAGGGTGTACGGTGGTGATTCACGATGGTTGGAGGCTGCCATAAGGGTGAAGGAGTTAGGGTTTGCAAATGGAGGGGTGCCGATGGGGAGGTTACGGTTGTATAGCAATGGTTTTAAAAAAATACACAAAAGTTCTCTTAGTTACATAATTAACATTTGTGTTAATTAAGTTTAGCCAATTTAAAGTTAACTATTAATAGTAATTTAAATAATAAGTTAAGTATTAATATTAATTGGTGTAATAAGTTAAGTTAATTATCAATAAATTTATATTAATGACCATTGTCCTTTAATAATAATAATTTATTTCAAATTATCGGAGAGAGATTAGGTAGAAATAACAACGTGAACCTGAAAAACACGGGTTGTCACATATAGTCTATTTTTTTATTTTATTTTTTATTTTATTTAGGTTATTTTATTTAATTAATTTTATTGCTTTTATTTATTCGCCTATTAAAATCCTAAAAACGCAATTGTTTTATGGTTTTAGAATTTTAGGGGGAGAATAGGTTAAGTCAGTAAATTGAAAAAAAAGGAGGAGGACAGGCTAGCTGATAGAAATGAGATCGGCTCGGAAAACAATTCAATGACTGTGGAAAATGATAGTACACAGGATCAAAGCATTTGGGACTTTATAAGATTAAATTGAAATAGATGTAAAATTCAAAGTATAAGTCTGAGAAGTCTGGGCAATATAAAAGGAAAGATGATAGTACACTGATTACTACTAAGGTAATACAAAGAAAGTAGATATAGAGGTTGTTAGACCACTACATGATGTGTCGGTTGATTCAACACAATAGATGATTAGACCTCATTGGTGAACACAATTTAAACTAAACTGTTCAATTGATTGTGGGTTCCCATCTTATCCCTGGTTAACACAATCATTTATTTCCAATAAGGGGTGACGAGCAAATAAACGCCACAAATGTGTGCGGATGACCACAAAAAGAGCAAAGCATGAAAAAATGAAAAATAAACACAATCAAGCTGATAACCTATATTGTTGGTGTGTTATGTGCAAAAGAAAAAAATAAAGATGCTCTAACAAGAAGATAGGTTGTGTGCCTCTCTGCTGTGCGATGACACTGACCTGAGGATAAGCATAACCTAGATATTCTAGAATTCATTGTTGTTTGCCGCCTCTCTGCTGTGTGAT